>ML794739.1:369808-387430 GCA_009831015.1 Picea engelmannii | reverse complement strand
GTGTAGTCATTTCAACATTAAAAAAGTTTAATTATAAGCATAAAATTAAAAAAAATCTAATTATAGGCATAAAATTAAGGAGATCATTAGCAATTAAAGATGAATTAAATGCAAAGGGTGCAAAATGGTTCAGAGGCAAAAAGTAAAAGAAGTAAAAAGCATAGGATAACTCAATCTTAGTTGTGTATTCATTTCAACATTACAAAATTCTAATTATATGAATAAAATTAAGGAGATCCTTGACAATTGAAGATGGATTAAATGTAAAGGGTGCAAGATGGTTGAGAGTGGCAAAACGTAAAAGTAGAGGGTAAATCAATCTTAGTTGTGTAGTCATTTCAACATTAAAAAAAGTCTAATAATAAGCATAAAATTAAGGAGATCCTTAACCGTTGAGATGAATCAAATGTAAAGGGTGTAGGATGGTCGAGAGGCAAAAAGTAGTGAATATAAAGGGAAATACTTTAATGAATATAACATAATGGGGTTACTATGTCAATAATAGACGAAAGGGAATGAAAAATTCAAGCTACATATTACAACAATCACCCATTTCAGGGGCATGGATCATGTTTAATGATTCATGTCCACCCATTTTAGAGGTATAATTTGTCTTATCAAATTTCTTTTAAATATAAGTATAAGGGTTTGGATATTAAACTGAGAAAACTTACTCGTCAAGGATGAGATTGGAATGAGAAGAAGTGTTGAAAACATGTTGATACAAAATTATAAGAAGAAGTTTTCAAGTAGAAGACAGGGTTCCAAACTCTTTTTCACTTTGTTGTTTCTTTTGTGAGTCTCAACATGTTTAGTTTATTTTCACTCTTTTATCTCTTTAGAGATTCAATCCCTCTCAAACACTTTTCATGCTTGAGTTTTCTAAGAATAAGATAATATCACTTGATTGTGTGTTTTGTAAAAATCAAGGAAATTTTATGATGCATCCAAGGATGGAAGTCTTAATCTTCAGCATGACATTCCCTATGGTTTGTTGAAGATATCCACTTTAATTCAAGATACATTATTTTCTTGTTGTTAAACATTGTCTTCTCTTATGCTATACTTGGGTGGGCTTTGATAAATTCTCGAGAATGAATTATTGGATTGTGTTTGGATAATTTAAGTCTGATTATTGGATTTCATTTTTATCTACGAGGTTATTCATTCGATCTAGGTCCCCCTTGAATATTGTATTGTATCTTTGTATTTCAAATGTGGGTTACTTCTTTTGTCATTCTTCTAACAATTAAGAGTCATATAAATGTCTACAATAATCATTAATGAGTATGGATACCAACCAACTTCATTTAACCTACTCCACTCACTCTCTATTGGAAAAATGATTGTAAATTTGCATTACATGGTTGAGTTTGTTTTTAGTAACTTTGATTTCGACATTTCTTCTTTACTTTCCAAGGGCTATAATGAATACTTTTCACATTAGAGTGCACAACATACAATCTACTTAAGGTCTAATATGCCTCAATGTTGATTTTCTATGTGGAAAGAGAGGGAGTACCACCCTCAATAAACAAATAAAGAGGGGAGGCCTTATTCTCTACCTGCCTTATCATGTCATTGACTTCATGTTCAAAGACTTGGGCACGGTCTTGAATTTAAATGAATATAATAAAAGAACACTACAATCAACATGACCATAGTGTGTAAGGATGGGGGGTGATTATATAAGGGGTCATATGGTTTATTAGTCATAATGCATTATGGGGTTAGAGTGTTTAAGATCATAGTGTGTTAGGAGCTGATCATGTTGGGGTCATATAACTTAGGGGTGAAGTTTGTTCAAGGCCATCAAGGTGCGTTAATGTATGTTATAGGTCATAGTATGTCTGGTGTGATGGTGATTAAATGTTATAATGTATTATCGAGTTCATGTGTTTGAAGTCATAATGTGTTAGGAGTCATAGTCTATTATGAGGTGATTACATTGGTGGTTACGTTGTGTGCAAGGGTGATTATGTCAAGGATTATAGTTTGTTAGGGGGTGATTATTGCACAAGTTATAGGGGTTAGGGATCATAGTGTATTAGGGGTTTGTGTGTTCAAGGTTAAAATGTATTAGGGGGTGATTGTGTTCAGGGTGGTAATGTGTTAGGGGTTGATTATTTCAAGGGTCATAGAGGTTATGGGTTATAATATATTAGGGGGTTAGTGTGTTCAGGTATATAGTGAATTAGGAGCTTTGTTGGGGGTCATAAAAATTAGGGGGTATAGTGCATATAATGTCATAATTACTAGGGGTTGTATTGTGTGATGTAAGGGTTAAAGTGTGTTCAAGGGTGACTATGTTAGGAGGCATAGTGAGTTAGGGGGTGATTATGTCAAAGTTAGTAGAGGTTGTGGTTCATAGTGTATCAAGGGTTTAATGTAAACTAAGGGCTGGATTAATAGTCTCATCCTTTACTTGTAGCCTTTGTTGAATGATTGGTTGGCTTATATATTATGTTTAGATAAATTGAAGTGGACCTCCCTTGCACAATTTTCATACTTGTGTTAATATAATATCTTTGGGTTATAAACATTTAGGACTTTTCTCCAAAAGATTAACCCAACTGAGTGGCTCAAAACATGGAGATACAAATAAAACTAATGCATAGTTCATTTCTTCTTCTCGAATTCTTACTTGAGTGGAAATGAATAATGGCATCTTAGTTTGTTAAGGGTTGATCAGTTAATGATCATAGGAATTAAGGGGTATATCATGTCTAGGGTAACAATAGTTATGGTTTATAGTGCTTTAGGGGGTTCGTGTGTTCGGGGCCATAACGTGTTAGGCATCAAAGTGTATTAAGGGGTGATAACATGTGAAGGATAATTATGTGAGCGATCATATGGGTTAGGGGTCATTGTGTATTTAGGGGTCAATTCGTTTAAGATAATAGTGTGAGAGGTGTTGATTTTGTTAAGGGTCATAAGGATTAGGGAGTATAGTGTGTGAGGTGTTGATTCTGTTAGGGGCCATAAGGAATTAGTGTAACACCCTGTTTACCCCAGTCTGTAAAAATAACTATATTGGCCAAGAACTATGGCAAACTCAAAGATGTGAATGTTTGATTTGACGAACCTTTGCATAAAAGGTCGATGAATGTAAATTATGTTATGAATATGTGTTGCATGACTACTGGGAGAGGGATGTGCTAAAAGAGACCAAGATGGCTAATGAGAGGTGGTGGAAGGGACCTGGAATGGTTGCGTTAACTTCCACAAAGCTAGTACCGTACTGGTTTATACTTGCTCAAAAACCAAAGCAGCTCTCTGATCCTGGAATGGATTTCTCGTCAGATTGGTAGGTGGGGAGGCTCCTCAAGAGTTAATGAGGGGATGGGGGTGAACCGTCCATCTATAACATCCCTTAGACCTGACCACAGATGGAAAAATTCATGCCACACGCAACCTTGCAGACAAATTGGAAAGAGAGGAAATTGGAAAGAGAGGAAATTGGTAAGGAGGAGAAGAGTGCGCGCGATAGGGATCGCGGAAGAGAACTGGAGAAAACCCTGGAAAATGCAGGGAGTTCTGAATATCAAGAGAAGGAGAGTAAACTTTGTCTTGGATTATTTTTCTGTATCAGGAGAAGGAGAGTGACCTTCATCCTTGACTTCCATTGAGCTGGAAGTAGGAGACTGAACCTCAAAGCATCGTGGTCTAGCTCAGGGGTGGCTAGTGGTAAATCCGGTTGGAGTCACTGAGCCTACGGTTGGGTGGAAACGACCACCCCTCTCAACAATTGCATCACGCCTGGTAGATCTGATAAGTGTTTTATACCTTGTATTTCGAACTGAATATCATGAATACATGCTTATGTTTATATGCCCATAATAATTTATGTGTAGAATGATTGCTTGGTGTTTTAGACTGGAAATAATGGATGCATGTGTATACTTACATGCCATAGTTGGTTTCTGTACAAAAGATTAAGTTTGGGGCATGATTTCGCTCCACTAAGAATCGTCTTGTTTGCTTGACTCTCGTAATGTTCCGGGAAGGCTCCTCGAGAGTACTCTTCCCCGGGGATTACCCCATAAACCTTGGAACCGTGCCGAACCTTTACCCAGAGACTCGACTAAGATCAGAAATGATTTCCCAAGAACCGTATGAAGGATTCATGCGATCCGGACTTGGAAACCTTATTGAAGAAAGAGTAGCTCTCTAAGGTCTTAGAGTCGTGGGAGTTTGAAGCCCCGAGAGGTTGAATTTCGTGATTCAAGCTCAGAAGGGATAGCGAGTCCAATTATAGAAAGAGAGAATACCCTATTGTTTGGTAGAAAAATTATCAGAATCCTTTCGGAAATACCCCAAATCTGTCAAGACCAATGGATCTAGAGAAGGAGTACAGGTGTTAACACCTCGACCCTTTTCAGCCTTCGCAAGTAGTGATGGGATCTAGGACCGTAGATCCAAGGATCTGAAAAAAGCTCTATTGACCGTCAATCTTAGCCTTTGCACCGGTAGGTGGGCAGCATTTCGCTGACTCGCGACTTGGGGTGGTCAAGGGTAGGACTGCATGAACTCACGATTCACGAGATCGCGACGTGATCGTGGTCATTGGATCCAGGCCATGGGGGAACCGTGGGATCAGAACTTTCGTGGTTATCGCCTATCGGGGGTTCAGAACTTGAGAGAGTTTCTTTTCGACTGTATAAGTCGTGAGGTGCCGAGCGCCGAGGGCTCGTGAAAACACGTGGCCCATCTGTAAGTGGGGACCGTGTGGTTGACAGGTGGTATAAAAACAAGCGCCCAGAGGAAGGTGGAAGCGGGTGACCGGTGGTGGACACTTGTCGCCTGGGAAAGAGTCAACCCATTTTTGACTTATCGTGGCTTGGGGTTTTGCAGGATGAAGAAGTTGCACCTTGATCGCTAAGGCCACGAAACGCCAAGAGCCGAGGTCTCGTGCAATGGGCGGCAGCGACACAGCTCGTGAGAAGAGTACAATGGAGGAGACAAGTGGTGTGAGCACGTCGCTTTGGCAGAGTCCACGTAACGTTGACCTCTCGCATCTCGGGGATTCACAAAGGAGGAGCATGAGGGATCAACACCTCAATTAGCGAAATTGCGAGTGGTGCTAGTGTTTGGCCTAGCCTACGGTTACATGTAGTAGATGTTAGTGAGGAGGGAGCCATACCCGTAACATATCTCGGGTATCAGTGTTTGGAGAAAAGGGAGTCGAGAGTCTTGACTCCCAACTTGAGAGTTGCGAAAGGCGCTTGCGCTAAGGCCAGGTTGTGGTCATTTGGATGAGGATAAGGGAATGGAGGGTCTACGCTAGGCCCCATAGAAGTCTCGGGGATTCTATCCCTTGAAGAAAAAGGATGAAAAATCTAGGTTGTCGTAGTGGGTGTTTGACAAATTGATATCAGAGCATGGTTACAACACTTGGCCTGCTTGGGCTCATGAACGAATTGCACAGAAACTCCATTTGAAGTAATCTTAAAAGGAGTAACCCTCTATCCTAACCCCCCTTATCAAAAGCCAAAGTTAAGAATGAAAATTCCTATTGTGTGTATGCATTTGAAAAATATGAATTATGTGTTGATTGTGAATGAATATAATGTTGATTAAAAATAAGTGTTTTTCTTGCACAACAATCAGACGATCAATAGTGGGAAAACTATAGACGCATAGAATGGTGATGCACCATGAAGTGGGGGATGGCTCCCACAATAGAGACGAAGAGTCTGACGAAAGGAGAGCGGTAGAGACCCCTCCAGATCTAGCTGAGTCTGTGAGAAGCCTCATGGTCGAACTACAGAGCTGCAAGGCCAACAACGAGAGGTTGATAAAAGAGCAAGAGAAGCAAACATAAATTAATGCAGTCTTGCTACAGAGTTTATCCGACATACAAAGAAAATTGTAGCATGGACCTAACACCAGTCACGCGAACCGACGACAGACAAAGAAAAGTTTAAGTCCACCTGAGATACATAAACGTGGTCTTTTAAGTGGCCACACTTAGAAGAGCACCTCGAGAAAGGTCCACCCCAGAGATAAGGGACAAGTGTCGAACGATTCCTTTGGAAAAGAAACTAGTGACTCAGAGGGATCTTCTAGTAGCAGAACTAGTTCTTATTCCCAAAGAAAATGGAAGAAGCGAAAGCATTCCAAAAGTCATAATATCGAAGAATTCAAGAAGGCCAAACCACCCTCTTTCAACGGTGAAATAAAGAAGGGGGAGGAAGCAGAGGCCTGGCTGCTTGGACTAAAGAAGTATTTCAGAGTCCATGACTTCTCAGAAAACATGAAGGCCTGAGTAGCCACTTTCAACTTGAATGGAAAGGCCTCCATTTGGTGGGAAGACCTTAAGAATGTAAAAGGGATTCACGAAGAGGACCTATCTTGGGAACGGTTTGAGAAATATTTCAGGAAGAAGTATCTATCGGAAAATTATTTCGACGAAAAGACTAAAGAATTCTATGAACTCAAGCTGGGGCAACTAACCATAGAGGAACATGTCAACAGATTCCGCAATTTGCTGAGGTACATACCCTATATAAAATCAGAAAAGGCAAAGGTGCAACGATTCATCAGTGGACTACCTAAGGACTATCAGAACTGGATTGAGTTTGATGAGCCAAAGAACCTAGAAGACACTATTCGAAATACAAGATATTGTTATGAACAACTGGGGTATCGGACAAAACCTCACGAAGGATGGAAGTCGAAGAATAGTTTGGGATTCCAAAAAAAGGGGTTTAAATCCCCAAGATTTAAAAACTATAAAAAGGACTCAAGGATGAGCTTCCCAACCCAAAGTGTACACCAGCAGAATTTCCCCTCCCAGAGAAGAAATAAACCTTTTGGATCTACCCTAGGAAAGATTCATAACCCGAAGAAAGAACCCTTAAAATGTTGGGGTTGTGGAGAATAACATCTACTGAGGGACTACCCGCACCGACAACAGAACAGTTGGAGAATTTACAACGTTCAAGAAGCTACCACCGTCAATGACGTGGCCATGAGTATGCCACAAATTTATGTAGCCGTGGATAATAAACAAGATGACCACCAAGCTTCAGTGGTGGAGATGGAAGGTATGATCACCAACCATCTAGTGTCTATTCTAATTGACCCTGGTTCAAATTTGAGTTATATATCCCTTAAGGTTGTTGATAAGTGTAAATTACAACCACATAAACACACCAATCCATGGTTGGTACAGTTAGCCACTGGCACCAAAAGAAAGGTAGCGGAGGTCATACCAGCTTGCCAATTCACTATGGGTGAATTCCCCACCCAAGCAACCCTTAACGTATTACCCGTAGGATCGTATGACTTGTTGATTGGTATGGACTGGCTAGCCGCATATAAATCTAGACTGGACTGTTGCCATAAAACCTTAGAATGTATAAGTGAAGAAGGAAGAAGGATAACCCTTCGAGGGATCCAAAAACCTGTCTCGGTGAGACGAATATCAGCTCCTCAAATGAGAAAGTATTGCAGAAAGGGATGTCCACTATATGCGATACAGGTGTTGGAATCAATTGAAGATGACAAACAAAGCCTCGAAGACCACCCCACACTAAGAGAATATAGAGATGTATTTCCGAAAGAGGTACCGGGTTTACCTCCGAGAAGGGGCATTGACTTATCGATAGAACTTGCACCGGGAGTGGTGCCAGTGTCTAGGACACCCTACAGGATGAGCACACCCGAGCTAGTTGAGCTTAAATTACAACTAAAAGAAATGATGGACAAAGGATATATCTAGCCCAGCGTGTCCCCATGGGGAGAACCAATTATGTTTGTAAAGAAGAAAGATGGTACCCTCCAACTGTGCATAGATTATAGACAACTCAATAAGGTAACCATAAAGAACAAGTACCCCTTACCCAGAATCGATGACTTGTTCGATCAATTGGGAGGTGCTTCCATCTTCTCAAAGATTGACTTGAGATATGGATACCATCAAGTACGAATCAAGGGTGAAGACATCCACAAAACTGCCTTCAGGACGAGATACGACCACTATGAGTTTGTAGTAGTACCATTTGTATTGACCAATGCCCATGCCACTTTTATGTGCTTGATGAACAATGTGCTCAACAAATTCCTAGACAAATTTGTACTGGTTTTTATTGACAATATATTAATTTACTCCAAGAATAGAGAGGAACATCTTAGACTTGTGCTTTAGGTGCTAAGAGAACATCAACTCTATGCCAAATTTAGCAAGTCCGACTTTTTCCAGAAGTAAATACATTACTTGGGCCATGTAATATCTGAAGAGGGAGTAGTAGTAGATCCTGACAAGATCAGGTCTATCATGGAATGGCCTACCCCAAAGGATGTTTTGGATATCAGATCCTTTATGGGCTTAGCAGGATGCTATAGGAGATTTATAAAAGGATTCTCCAAGATTGGATGTCCAATCACTGCCCTCCAGAAGAAGGGAGATAAATTCACGTGGACACAAGAATGTGAAGAAAGATTTCAATCCCTGAAACACCTTCTAACCCATGCACCTGTGTTGAAGATCGTCGATCCCGAAGCTGACTTCCTCGTGTGCACAGATGCCTGCAAGGAAGGGCTCGGAGGATTCCTTATGCAAGGAGGAAGCATAGTCTACTATGAATCCCAAAAATTGAATGAGCACGAAGTCAACTATGTGACCCATGATCTAGAGCTGGCCGCCATAGTGCACACCTTAAAAATGTGGAGGCATTACCTCCTGGGAAGGAAATTTGTACTTATGACAGACCACTATGGACTGCGATATCTGTTTGACCAACCTTAGCTCAATTCCATACAATCTAGGTGGATGGCCCTCCTTAGTGAGTTTGATTTTGAAATCAAACATGTTAAAGGAAAGGAAAATAAGGTGGCCGATGCCCTTAGCAGAAGTATGAAAACAATTCACCTGGTAGCGGTGAGTACCTGGGAGACTAATGTCAAAGAAAGAGTCAGGAATGCACATGAAACAAACACATTCTTCGAGACCGTGACCTCGTACCTGGAGAAAGAACCCACATGGATAAAGTATGAAGGATACTAGATGATAGATAGAGGTCTGCTAACTTACAGAAACAGATTGTATATTCCAGATTATGACGACTTGAAGAGGTTCATAATGGATGAACTACATAAAATACCATATACTGGTCACCCGGGATATCAAAAGATGATCACGACCACTAGGAAACAATTCTATTAGCCTGGGTTAAAGAAATACATAGCTAACTATTTAGCTAAGTTCCTAGAATGCCAACAGGTTAAAGTAGAACACCGACACCCAGCAGGATTATTACAACCTCTACCAATCCCGGAATGGAAATGGGAAACCATTTCCATGGAATTCATCACCGGATTACCAACATCGACCAAACAGAATGACACCATCATGGTAGTGGTGGATAAACTAAGCAAGTCCGCCCATTTTATCCCCATCAAATTGACTTGCAAGGCAATAGATATCGCCAGCATATTCATGAAGGAGATATTCAAACTACATGGTATGCCTAAAGAGATCGTGTCTGACAGAGACACATAATTTACTTCCAACTTTTGGAAATCCTTGATGGCTGGTCTAGAGACCAAATTACTATTTAGCATAGCCTATCATCCTCAAACCGATGGACAAACGAAAAGAGTTAACCAAATACTGGAAGACATGCTAAAAATGCATGTAATGCATCAACCTAAGAAGTTTGAAGATTACCTACAACTGGTGGAATTTGCCTACAATAACGACTACCAAGAATCCCTGAAGATGAGTCCCTTTGAAGTCCTCTATGGTAGACCGTGAAACACCCCAGTCAGTTGGAGTAACTCAGTAAACATAATTACTATTCGACCTGACATGTTGAAAGAAATGGAACAACAAGTGATTTAGATAAAACAAAATCTAAAGGTCGCTCAGAACAGACAGAAAAGTTACGCCGACCGAAAAAGAACTCCAAGAGAATTCAAGACGAGAGACCTCATATATCTCAGAGTTAGGCCCAGGAAGAGTTCCCTGAGGATAGGAGCTTGTGCCAGGTTGGCACCTCGGTATTGCGGACCCTTTGAAGTTCTAGATAGGGTGGGACCTGTAGCCTATAGGCTAGAACTTCCTCCCACAGTAAAAGCACATAATGTTTTCCATGTTTCATTATTGAAGAAATATGTACATGATTCTAATCATATAATTGAATGGTCTGTGATCCAGGTGGAACCGGAGGGAGAATTCCTACCAGAACCTCAATGCATACTGGACAGAAAGGAAACCCCACTCAGGAACCGAACCATTTCACAGGTCAAGGTGCAGTGGAAACATTTTGGCCCAGATGAGGCTACGTGAGAAATGGAAGATGCCATGAAACAGGCATATCCGATTTTGTTTACTTCTGTACATACACGTCATATTGATAGATAGAACATCGAGGACGATGTTCCTTTAAGGGGGAGGGAATTGTAACACCCTGTTTCCCCCAGTCTGTAAAAATAACTATATTGGCCAAGAACTATGGCAAACTCAAAGATGTGAATGTTTGATTTGACGAACCTTTGCATAAAAGGTCGATGAATGTAAATTATATTATGAATATGTGTTGCATGATTTCTGGGATAGGGATGTGCTAAAAGAGACCACGATGGCTAATGAGAGGTGGTGGAAGGGACCTATAATGGTTGCGATAACTTCCACCGAGCCAATACCGTACTGGTTTATACTTGCTCAAAAACCAAAGTAGCTCCCTGATCCTGGAATGGATTTCCCGTCAGATTGGTAGGTGGGGAGGCTCCTCAAGAGTTAATGAGGGGATGGGGGTGAACCTCCCATCTGTAACAACCCTCAGACCTGACCATGGACGGTGAAATTCGCGCCACACGCAACCTTGCAGACAAATTGTCAAGAGAGGAAATGTGGTAAGGAGGAGAAGAGCACGCGCGACAAGGATCACAGAAGAGAACTGGAGAAAACCCTGGAAAACGCAGGGAGTTCTGAATATCAGGAGAAGGAGAGTAACCTTCGTCTTGGATTATTTTTCTGTATCAGGAGAAGGAGAGTAACCTTTGTCCTGGACTTCCGTTGAGCTGGAAGTAGGAGACTGAACCTCAAAGCATCGTGGTCTAGCTCGGGGGTGGCTAGTGGTAAATCTGGTTGGAGTCACTGAGCCTACGGTTGGGTGGAAACGAGCATCCCTCTCAGCAGTTGCATCACGCCTGGTAGATCTGATAAGTGTTTTATACCTTGTATTTCTAATTGAATATCATGAATACATGCTTATGTTTATATGCCCATAATAATTTATGTGTAGAATGATTGCCTGGTGTTTTAGACTGGAAATAATGGATGCATGTGTATACTTACATGCCATAGTCAGTTTCTATACAAAGGATTAAGTTTGGGGCATGATTTCTCTCCACTGAGAATCGTCTTGTTTGATTGACTCTCGTAATGTTCCGGGAAGGCTCCTCGAGAGTACTCTTCCCCAGGGATTACCCCATAAATCTTGGAACCGTGTCGAACCTTTACCCAGAGACTTGACTAAGATCAGGGACTATTTCCCAAGAACCATCTGAAGGATTCATGCGATCCGAACTTGGAAACCTTATGCAAGAAAGAGTATCTCTCTAAGGTCTCGGAGTCGTGGGAGTTTGAAGCCCCGAGAGGTTGAATTTCGTGATTCAAGCTCAGAAGTGATAGCGAGTCCAATTATAGAAAGAGAGAATACCCTATCGTTTGGTAGACGAACGGTCAGAATCCTTTTGGAAATACCCCAGATCTATCAAGACCAATGGATCTAGAGAAGGAGTGCAGGCGTTAACACCTCAACCCTTTTCAGCCTTTGCAAGTAGCGATGGGATCCAGGACCGTAAATCCAAGGATCTTATGGAGCTCTATTGACCATCGATCTTAGCCTTTGCACCGGAAGGAGGGCAACATTTCGCTGACTCGCGACTTGGGGTGGTCAAGGGTAGGACTAAACGAAATCACGATTGGCGAGATCGTGACATGATCATGGTCATTGGATCCAGGCCAAGGGGGAACAGTGTGATCAGAACTTTCATGCTTATTGCCTATCGGGGGTTTGGAACTTGAGAGAGTTTCTTTTCGACTGTAGAAGTCGCAAAGTACTGAGCGCCAAGGGCTCATACAAACACATGGCCCATCTATAAGTGGGGACCGTGTGGTTGACAGTTGGCGTAAAAACAAGCGCCCAGAGGAATGTGGAAGTGGATGACCGGTGGTGGAGACTTGTCGCCTGTGAAAGAGTCAACCCATTGTTGACTTATCGTAGCTTGGGGTTTCACAGGATGAAGAAGTTGCACCTTGATCGCTAAGGCCGCGAAACACTAAGAGCGGACGTCTCATGTGACGGGCGGCGACGACACATCTCGTGAGCAGAGTACAACGGTGGAGACAAGTGGCGTGAGCACGTCGGTTTGGCAGAGTCCACGTAACGTTGACCTCTCGCGTCTCTAGGATTCGCAAAGGAGGCGAACGAGGGCTCAACACCTCAACTAGTGAAATTGCGAGTGGTGCTAGTGTTTGGCCTAGCCTACATTTACATGTAGCAGACGCTAGTGAGGAGGGAGCCATACCCATAACATATCTCGGGTATCGGTGTTTGGAGAAAAGGGAGTCAAGAGTCTTAACTCCCAACTCGCGAGTTGCGAAAGGTGCTTGCGCTAAGGCCAGGTTGTGGTCGTTTGGAGGAGGATAAGGGAAGGGAGGGTCTGCACTAGGCCCCATAGAAGTCTCAGGGATTCTGTCCCTCAAAGAAAAAGGACAAACAATCTAGGTTGTCGTAGTGGGTGTTTGACAAATTGGTATCATAGCATGGTTACAACGCTTGGCCTGCTTGGGCTCATGAACGAGTTGCACAGAAACTCCATTTGAAGTACTCTTAAAAGGAGTAACCCTCTATCCTAACCCCCCTTATCAAAATCAGAAGTTAAGAATGAAAATTCCTATTGTGTGTATGCATTTGAAAAATATGAATTATGCGTTGATTGTGATCGAATATAATGTTGACTAACAATAAGTGTTTTTCTTGCACAACAAGCGGACGATCAATCGTGGGAAAACTGCAGACACATAGAATGGTGACTCACCATGAAGTGGGGGATGGCTCCCACAATAGAGATGAAGAGTCTAACGAAAGGAGAGCGGTAGAGACCCCTCCAGATCTAGCTGAGACTGTGAGAAGCCTCATGGTTGAACTACAGAGCTGCAAGGCTGACAATGAGAGGTTGATAAAAGAGAAAGAGAAGCAAAAAAAAATTAATGCAGTCTTGCTGCAGAGTTTATCCGACATACAAAGACAATTGCAGCATGGACCTGACACCGGTCACGCAGACCGACGACAGAAAAAGAAAAGTCGAAGTCCACCTGAGATATGGAAACATGGTATTTTAAGTGGCCACACCGGAAATATCACCTCGAGAAAGGTCCACCCCAGAGATAAGGGACAAGCGTCGGACGATTCCTCTAGAAAAGAAACTGGAAACTCGGAGGGATCTTCTAGTAGCAGAACTAGTTCCTATTCCCGAAGAAAATGGAAGAAGTGAAAGCATTCCAAAAGTCATAATATCGAAGAATTCAAGAAGGCCAAACCACCCTCTTTCAACGGTGAAATAAAGAAGGGGGAGGAAGTGGAGGCCTGAATGCTTGGACTAAAGAAGTATTTCAGAGTCCATGACTTCTCAGAAAACTTGAAGGCCCAAGTAGCCACCTTCAACTTGAATGGAAAGGCCTCCATTTGGTAGGAAGACCTTAAGAATGTAAAAGGGATTCACGAAGAGGACCTATCTTGGGAATGGTTTGAGAAATATTTCAGGAAGAAGTATCTGTCGGAAAAGTATTTCGATGAAAAGACTAAAGAATTCTATGAACTCAAGCTGGGTCAACTCACCATAGAGGAATATGTCAGCAGATTCCTCGAGTTGCTGAGGTACGTACCCTATATAAAAGCAGAAAAGGAAAAGGTGCAACGATTCATCAGTGGACTACCTAAGGACTATCAGAACAAGATTGAGTTTGACGACCAAAGACCCTAGAAGACACTATCCAAAAGGCAAGATATTGTTATGAACAGTTGGGGCATTGGACAGAACCTTGCGAAGGCTGGAAGCAGAAGAATAGTTTGGGATTCCAGAAAAAGGGGTTTAAATCCCCAAGATTTAAAAACTATAAAAAGTAATCAAGGATGAGCTTCCCAACCCGAAGTGTACACCAGCAAAATTTCCCCTCTTAGAGCAGAAATAAACCTTTTGGATCTACCCCAGGAAAGATTGATAACCCGAAGAAAGAACCCTTAAAATGTTGGGGTTGTGGAGAAGAACATCTACTGAGGGACTGCCCACACAGACAATAGAACAGTCGGAGAATTTACAACGTTCAAGAAGCTACCACCGTCAATGACGTGGCCAGGATTATAACACAAATTTATGCAACCGTGGATAAGAAACAAGTTGACCACTAAGATTCAGTGGTGGAGATGGATGGTATGATCACCAACCATCTAGTGTCTATTCTAATTGACCCTGGTTCAAATTTGAGTTATATAGCCCCTAAGGCTGTTGATAAGTGTAAATTACAACCACATAAACACACCAAGCCATGGTTGGTACAGTTAGCCACTGGCACCAAAATAAAGGTAGCGGAGGTCATACCAGCTTGCCAATTCACTATGGGTGAATTCCCCACCCAAGAAACCCTTAACGTATTACCCCTAGGATCGTATGACCTGTTGATTGGTATGGACTCGCTAGCCACATATAAATCCATACTGGACTATTACCATAAAACCTCAGAATATATAAGTGAAGAAGGAAGAAGGATAACCCTTTGAGGGATCCAAAAACCTGTCTCGGTGAGACGAATATCAACCCTTCAAATGAGAAAGTATTGTAGAAAGGGATGCCCACTATATGCGATACAGGTGTTGGAATTAGTTGAAGATGACAAACCAAGCCTCAAAGACCACCCCACACTAAGAGAATATAGAGATGTATTTCCGAAAGAGGTACCGGGTTTACCTCCGAGAAGGGACATTGACTTCTCGATAGAACTTGCACCGGGAGCGGTGCCAGTGTCTAGGACACCCTACAGGATGAGCACACCTGAGCTAGTTGAGCTTACATTACAACTAAAAGAAATGATGGACAAAGGCTATATCCGTCCCAGCGTGTCCCCATGGGGAGCACTTGTTCTATTTGTAAAGAAGAAATATGGTACCCTCCGATTGTGCATAGATTATAGACAATTCAATAAGGTAACCATAAAGAACAAGTACCCCTTACCCATAATCGATGACCTGTTCGATCAATTGGGAGGTGCTTCCATCTTCTCAAAGATTGACTTGAGATCTAGATACCACCAAGTCCGAATCAAGGGTGAAGACATCCACAAAACTTCATTTAGGACGAGATACGGTCAATATGAGTTTGTAATAGTACCATTTGGATTGACCAATTTCCCTACGACTTTTATGTGCTTGATGAACAATGTGCTCAGCAAATTCCTAGACAAATTTGTATTGGTTTTAATTGAATATATATTAATTTACTCCAAGAATAGAGAGGAACATGAGGAACATCTTAGACTTGTGCTTCAGGTGCTAAGAGAACATTAGCTCTATGCCAAATTTAGCAAGTGCGACTTTTTCCAGAAGAAAATACATTACTTGGGCCATGTCATATCTGAAGAGGGAGTAGCAGTAGATCCTGACAAGATCAGGTCTATCATGGAATGGCCTACCCCAAAGGACTTTTCGGATATCAGATCCTTTATGGGCTTAGCAGGATACTATAATAGATTTATAAAAGGATTCTCCAAAATTGGTTGTCCAATCACTGCCCTCCAGAAGAAGGGAGATAAATTCACGTGGACACAAGAATGTGAAGAAAGATTTCAATCCCTGAAACACCTTCTGACCCATGCACCCGTGTTGAAGATCGTCGATCCCAAAGTTGACTTCCTCGTGTGCACAGATTCCTGCAAGGAAGGGCTTGAAGGAGTCCTTATGTAATGAGGAAGTGTAGTCTCCTATGAATCCCGAAAATTGAATGAGCACGAAGTCAACTATGTGACCCATGATCTAGAGCTAGCTGCCATAGTGCATGCCTTAAAAATGTGGAGGCATTACCTCCTAGGAAGGAAATTTGTACTTATGACAGACCACTGTGGATTGTGATATCTGTTTGACCAACCAAAGCTCAATGCCAGACAAGCTAGGTGGATGGCCCTCCTTAGTGAGTTTGATTTTGAAATCAAACATGTTAAAGGAAAGGAAAATAAGGTGGCCGATGCCCTTAGCAGAAGTATGAAAAAAATTCACCTGGCAACAGTGAGTACCTGCGAGACTAATGTCAAAGAAAGAGTCAGGAATAAACAAGAAATAGACACATTCTTCCAGACCGTGACCTCGTACCTGGAGAAATAACCCACAGGGATAAAGTATGAAGGCTACCAAATGATAGATGGAGGTATGCTAACTTATAGAAACATATTGTATATTCCAGATTGTGATGACTTGAAGAGGTTCATAATGGATGAACTACATAAAAGACCATATACTGGTCACCCTGGATATCAGAAGATGATCATGGCCACTAGGAAACAATTCTATTGGCCCGGGTTAAAGAAAGACATAGCTAACTATTTAGCTAAGTGCCTAGAATGCCAACAGGTTAAAGCAGAACATCGGCACCCAATAGGATTATTACAACCTCTATCAATCCCAGAATGGAAATGGGAAACCATTTCCATGGACTTCATCACCGGATTATCAACATCGACCAAACAGAAAGACGCCATCATGGTAGTGGTGGATAAAATGAGCAAGTCCGCCCATTTTATCCCTGTCAAATCGAATTGCAAGGCAATAGATATCGCCAGCATATTCATGAAGGAGATATTCAGACTACATGGTATGCTTAAAGAGATCGTGTCTGACAGAGACACAAAATTTACTTCAAACTTTTGGAAATCCTTGATGGCTGGTCTAGAGACCAACTTACTGTTTAGCACAACCTATCATCCTCAAACCGATGGACAGATGGAAAGAGTGAACCAAATACTGGAAGAGATGCTAAGAATGCATGTAATGCATCAATCTAAGAAGTGGGAAGATTACCTACCACTGGTGGAATTTGCCTACAATAACGACTACCAAGAATCCCTGAAGATGAGTCCCTTCAAAGTCCTCTATGGTAGACCATGAAACACCCCAGTTAGTTGGAGTAACCCAGTAAACATAATTACTATTGGACCTAACATGTTGAAAGAAATGGAACAACAAGTGATTTAGATAAAACAAAATCTAAAGGTCCCTCAGAAAAGACAGAAAATTTACGCCGACCGAAAAAGAACTCCAAGAGAATTCAAGACGGGAGACCACGTATATCTCAGAGTTAGGCCTAGGAAGAGTTTCCTGAGGATGGGAGCTTGTGCCAAGTTGGCACCTCAGTATTGCGGACCCTTTGAAGTTATAGATAGAGTGGGACATGTAGCCTATAGGCTAGCACTTCCTCCCATAGTAAAAGCACATAATGTTTTCCATGTTTCATTATTGAAGAAATATGTACATGATTCTAATCATATAATTGACTGGTATGTGATCCAGGTGGAACCGGAGGGAGAATTCCTGCCAGAACCTCAATGCATACTGGACAGAAAGG
>ML794739.1:335591-351069 GCA_009831015.1 Picea engelmannii | reverse complement strand
AGATCCACAGTGTATTCCGATGGCTATGCTATATTTTGACGGCATGGATCCATAGTGTATGATTGGTGGCCATGACCCATGTCTATAATGTCATCAGTCTGTGATCTGAGTATGGGAATGCCTACCTCAGAATTGATATATATATTCTGTAGATGCTTGGTTGTTCGCAGGTTTCCGATTAGATGTGCTCTTGGTTCTCGACACACACATGCAACTTACAAAGTCTATCGGTTGTCACTAGTTCCAACCTCATACTTTGGGGGGCATTATGTTACCCATGATTTTGGTCATCATGATGATGTATTGATGATGGTGTACTCAGGCTCTTCATAAGAAATTTCTCCTGAGAAAAGTTACTTTCTTCTCTTTCCAGAAATCTCATTTTTGAAGAAGGTTCGCAGGCTGCTAGTATATTTTCCTGCGAGAATGCCTGATTCTCGCAGGTTTCCTTAAGCCAGGGTGCGAGAAGTTCGCACTGTGTTGAACTGCTAGGGTGCGAAATCTTCCTAAAGAAAGGAAAACGATGAATTCTCGATGGTTCTAGAAGGGAATCTTCTAGAAGGATGAGATGGCATTCGAATGGTTATCCTAGTACTGGATTCCCTGATATTTTGGGATCATTCTTATCCAAGTAACTAATTCATTCTCTCCTATATATTGAGGGAATTCTCATGGAAAAGGTTAAGCAAGATTCATTGGAGAATTGGTGAAAGAATTGTGTGAAGGACTCAGCATTAAACAACAGCTTGGAGACTCTAGCAGGTCTATCAAGAGGATTTGATCTTCTTCATGCAAGGATTGAGCAAGTGTGTGTGTCGGAGCCAAGGGCCATCGAAAGGAAGTTTGCGACATCAAGGCTCAGGTTGTAATCTTTAATTTCCATTAATATGATACAGTAGCATGTCCCTTTCCCATAAATCTATTTCCACTTTATTGTATAATTCCTTGATCATATACATAGATTGTCTGTTGAATAGATTGTGTTATCTTCACTTTGGTTGGTTTGTGTTGTCTTGGTCTTGGCTGCACGAGAGAACTGAAGTGAAGCGGGAGCAACAAAGACCATAGGAAGAGATAATAAGGTATGTTATTTACTTCTTGCTTCCTAGTTAATTCAATGGTCAAAATCTAGGGAAAGAGTCATGTTCTGTCTTTCTTTGTTCTAGATCCAGGTGGATCTAGGGAGATCGGTTAGTGTCCGCACCTACGGATTTATCCAATAACAGGAGGGTCTGCGTTAGGCCCCATAGAAGTCTCAGGGATTCTGTCCCTCGAAGAAAAAGGATGAAAAATCTAGGTTGTTGTAGTGGGTGTTTGACAATTAGGGAGTATAGTGTGTTTAGGTTCATAATAGTTAGGGGTAAAGGTGTGTCAATGGGTTAATATTAGGTGTCATAGTGTGTCTAGGGTCATAGTGGTCAAAGTTTATTGTGGAATAAAGGGTTAGTGTGTTTAAGGTCATAGTGTGTTTAGGAGTAACTATGTCAAGGGCCATAAGGACTAGAGGGTATAGTGTGTTTACAATACGAGTACCGAGGGGGTGATTGTATTAGGGATCATATAAATTATGGGGTAAAATAGGTTTAGGATAAAGGTGCTTAGAGAATGATTGTATAAGGAGTCATAGGGGTTAAGATGTATATTGTATCCATGATCATAATGACTATAATAATAATAGATAATATTGATTAGAGTTAACCAAATTGAATAAAGAACAAAATGATCAACCATAATCATTATAATCAATATCATCAACAATAATCGATATAGTAAACATAAACATGATTAATCGTGATCAATATAATACTATTTATTTATTATTGTTATGAAACCTTTTTGTTAATGCTATTTTTAACATTTTTATTAATATTTTTTTAAATATTATCTTAAATGTTATAATAAACCATTGTTATGGATGTTATTATAGGTATTTCAATGATATTTTTTTTTAGGAAATATTAGTTTAGATACTTTAACTTACTCCTTATTAATAAATACTTATTTGAATTCTATATCATATATGTCCAAAGACATTACATAGACATTTCTATAAACATTATGGTAAAGTTAATAGTGAACATAAATTTTGTTGGTTGAGCCATCCATTTCGATGAGTTCGATGAGATGTGAAGATATATTTCTTTTTAAAATTTCAAAGTAATAATGGAGAAGATATCATTCACTGTAATCATATAAGAAAATGTTCACCTTCTATGGAGAAGGGGAATCCCATGGGGAGACACACGTGACATTTAAGATACCTTAGATTGTGACCCCTCTCTATATACACGCTACAACTAGTCCCACCATATCGACCATTTAATTAAATCAATCTTGTAAGGGTCCACTCACTCTTTGAAGCATATAACGTTACATTGAAACATTATATTCTAACTCCAAAATGGAATTGTTCTCCAATAGGAGTTAAAGGTGGAATAAGCTTTATACAACTCAATGGTCAATTTTTTTTTATGGGTTGAATTTTTTTAAATTGAAAATATTGGATTCATTTTATGGTGGAAAAACTTTTTATTAAAATAAATATATATATTTCTATTAAGTTATAAATGGAGTGTTTTGTTAAGGTATTTCATGATGTGAAGTTATAGGTTTGAAACCTCTGGGGACACATGGTGACAACATGTTCTGTTAATGCACTCTGTGTTATGAAGTCATATGTTCAAAACTTCCAGGGACACCAAAAAATCTAGCCATGTTAAAGGTTGGTGTGGCTCAGGCTGGGTGCGATCCCCGGGTGATTTTGAAGGCTTAGATTCCCATGAGTCGTGGTTTCTCAAGCCAGAGGCTAGTCCCGCAAGTCACAGACAAACTAGAAAACACAAAAAAATGTTAATATGTACACTTTTACAAGTATACATAAGTTTCGATTAAAGATTTAATTTCATTATTGATCAATATAATGTTAAGAACACATGTTTTCTTTTAATTCAAATCCAAAGGAGTAGGATATGTACATCTTTGTAGACTTTAACAGTTAAATCGTTGTGCGAAGAGAGTCCCTTGTCTCACAAACAAGGGGTTCTTGTGCGGAGTCCCTTGACTTGACCGTGACCTTAAAATTAGATTATATATATATAAAGATGTTTGAATTAAATATAAATAAATAAATTTTAATAAGGTTAAATAAAATAATTAAATATAATTTTTTTGAGGTAAGAGGGTAAAGTTTTATTAGGTTGTAATATTTTAGGTTTCATGTATGAAGTTAATTGTTAGGTGATGCACATACCACATAATTCTTTCTATAATAGATATTTCCTCTAATAGTCTTAGCAATGATCAAATAGGGATATTGTGTATTTGGTGGATATTTTGAAGGCGTGAAACTATCATTTTGGTTTTGGAGTATGATTTTAAATTGTTTTTTATTGACTTAGAGCTTATCTTCCTTGGACATAAGGAAACATTTTCCCTCTTACAAAACATCAACAAATTATTATAGGTGGTCAGGTTCTTTCTATAATAGATCTTCCTCTAATAGTCTTAGCAATTATCAAATAGGGATATTATGTAATTGGTGGATATTCTTAAGGCGTGAAACCATCCTTTTGTCTCTGGTGTATGATTTTAAATTGATTTTGATTGAATAAGAGATTATCTTCCTTGGACATAAGGAAACATTTTCCCCTTTACAAAACATCAACAAATTATTATAGGTGGTCAGGTTTTAGTCTTGAGTATTGTAAACTTTTTCTTATCTTAAAAAAGCATTATTATTTTCATAATTGTTAAACCATATATATATATATATATATTAATAAAAAGAGAGGGAAAATCCTATTAAAACTTTTCCAATACAAAAAAAGCACATAGCAACAATGTGCCAACTATTCTAGTTTTCATTTCCTTCCAATTGTTTGTATATGTTGTTGCTAACATGTTTATTATGCAGGGAATAGCAGTACACACAATTTTTTTTTTCGGCGTTGCTCTGAGGACCGCCTAGGGTTCCAGATTTGAAGCGTCTCAACTACAGCTATGGAAGCCTCAGGAGGAGGGGAGCCCCCACTCCCTACTTCTACTGAAGCCTCCTTTCGCAATCTCTTGGCCGCCCAAGGCAAGAAGATTCCCCCAACTGCTCCCCCTAGCTTCATTAAGAAGCTCGACTCGATCCCTGAGATCGAATTACCTCTGGACCATCCTATGCGGGTAGCAATCTCTTTTTCCGATCGTGGATTGGTAGGGAAGTTCATGGGTCTTTGGCCATCAACTAGATCTACAGATAACTGGATCCAAAGGAACCAACGTCCCTTGATCCAGAACAACGTAACCTGCTATGCGGTGGGAAGAGAATTCTTCATCTTTGAATTCATCTCTCAGGAAGACAGAGACCTCATCTTCAGGAATGGCCCGTATTTTATGGGAACTCAAGGGCTATACCTGAACCATTGGGCGCTAAGCTTCGATCCGGCAGTGGAAGTGCCCAAGGACGTCCCAATCTAGGTCAAGCTTCCCAATCTCCCGATCCACTGCTGGAACCCCAGTTCTCTCCAAGAAATAGGGAATGGACTAGGGCAATACATTGACAGAGAAGACCCCAAATACCAATACTATTGCATGCGCATCTGCGTGGAAGTGGATATATAGGTTGGCCTCCCAGAGGCAATCAAGATAAAAGTTGGAGAATGGCAGCACTACCAGAAGATCGACTATGAACAACTTCCGTTCAAATGTAGGGGATGCCTTGAATATGACCACTTTCAGGGAAAATGCCCCAAAAACCCAAGCAAGGAGAAGGAAGATGGAGAAGGATGGAAACAACCCAGAAAAGGAAGAGCACCAACCAAGGCAAAAGGACCGCGGAATGAAAAGACAATCCCTGTACATTCCAAGGAGCAAGGAAATCGACCAGAAGCAGCAGCAGAGAAAAGTTTCAGAGTACTAGAACAAGAACACCCAGAGAAAACGGTCGGTGAAGAGCCAAAGGAAGCCCAACCAATTAAAGAAGAAACACAAGAAAATACAACCCCAGGAACCCGAGAGAAACCAGTGGCCGAAAGAGAAGAGGCAGGGAAAGACTGTCGTTGAGAAGGAGAGAGGCACATACATGGAATCAGGAGAGGTCTCCCCAGACAGTGACTACGAGGGCTCTAGTGACTCCATTGTCACTCCTAAAAAAACAGGCAGAGGAAGGAAATCCAAGAAAGAAGAAAGAGAAAATGAGACTTACAAGGATGTCCTCAGTGGCTCGCAACCAACAATCAGACAACTGATCAATGTCAGGACGACAAGGAAACACTCCAGGGCTCGTCAAGGAGCCCATACCCCCCCCCAAGGTAAATCATGAAGCTAACATCCTGGAATTGTAGGGGTTTCGGTAGTAGAATAAAGGAAAAATCCCTCAAGGATATAATCAAAATGTCCAAGACTGAGATCCTTCTAATCTAGGAGACCAAGATGGAGGAATAGGACTTCCTCCAAGCAACAAAATCACTCTAGAAGAAAAGACAATGAATAGCAGTAAGCGCAAGATGAGTCTCAGGAGGTCTAGGAACCCTCTAGGACACCATGAAGTTTGACCTAATCAAAACCGAAACATGCATGCATTGGATCTACACTAGTCTGTTACACAAAGAAATGGGTCGGCTGGTAAATCTGTTCAACCTCTATGTCTCGGTCTTAATGAATGAAAAAAGAAACTGTTGGGACTCGATTAAATATTTCCTACTCTCAAATGACCTAGAAAACATCATTATTGGGGGGATTCTCAATGTAACATTAACAATGGTTGAGAAAAAAGGTGGATCCATTGTGCGAGACCCAACACGAGAATGGGTAGAAGACATCATGTTAGAACGGGAGCTGGAGGATGCCAAACCAACCAAGGGGAAATACACGTGGTCAAACAAGAGAGTAGGACCGTGGCATATTGCTTCCAGACTAGACAGATTCTTAGTCCAAAGCTCCTTTATGCTCTTGGGCCTCATGCCCTCAACTTATATCCTTCCACACAATGTGCCATATCATAAGCCAATCTTGTTAGAGGTTTCGCATGACAAAAATCTTGGGCCTATCCCATTCAGATTTAGCCCAGCTTGGCTACAATATGAAGGATTCCAGGAGTTGGTTACCAAAATCTGGAATGAGAAAGTTATAGGGTCAACCTTTTTTTTATGGGAAGAAAAACATAGGAGGCTCAAGGCAGCACTTAAAGCCTAGGCAAAAACCCGAAAGAATCCAATTATTAAACGCCAAGAAGCCCAAAAACAACTCAAAAATCACCAGTTGGAAATGGAAGAACATGAGACAACTCAAGAAACTCTGCACCAAGAGGACCAACTCCAAAGGAAATGGCACCAAGCCTGTAGAGAGAAGGAAAGATACTGGCAACATAAATCCAGAATTTACTTCCACAAACAAGCGGAGGTAAGGAAGCAGTTCAAGACAATCAATGAAATTCAAGTTCAGGACCAAATTATATCAGACTTTGACGACATAAAAGAAGTTGCGACATAAGCCTTTGAAACTCCTTACACGAAGACTCAAATGTCCCTAATAGACTCAAAAGCATACCCACTCTCCCTAGTTCTGAATGTCATTCAAGAAGGAGCCAACAACAAATTGGTAAAGGAAGTAAACCAACAAGAAATAAAAGAGGCCCTAGACCAGGTTAGCCCATATAAGGCACCGGGACCAGACGACTTCACAACAAGTTTCTATCAAAACGGCTTAGATATTATAAAAGCAAACCTTATAAAACTGATCCGGAAATCCCAGAACTGCATCAAGATAGGAGGAGGAACAAACTCATCTTTCCTAGCCCTTATTCCGAAATAAAAAGGAGTAGTCAGTTTTGGAAGATTTCGGCCAATCTCTCTCTGCAACACAAGCTACAATATCCTAACAAAAATAATCGCCAACAGACTAAAAAAATTCTCCTAGCAATCATCCCAAAGAACCAAGGCGGGTTCATTAAAGGAAGGCATATAGTGGACACATAATCCTAGTCCAGGAATCCTTGCACTCAAGCATCTGAAGAAAAGACAAAGGTATGATCATAAATCTCGATCTTGCAAATGTGTTTGATAGAGTTAGGCATAATTTCCTGTTCAAAGTCATGGAAAACTTCGTCTTTTCTCTAGCATTTATAAACTGGATCAAATCTTGCATTGGATCCCCCTGGATCACCCCTCTAGTGAATGGTCAAGTAACTAAGTTCTTTCAAGCTTCCAGGGGCCTATGGCAAGGTTGTCCCCTCTCTCTGGTTCTCTATGCAATTCAAGCCTCAGTGCTCAACTTCCAAATGGATCATGGCCAGATCCAAAACAATCTCCCGGGCCTAAGAATAGCCCCAGGGGTAAAAGACATAAACCATGCCCAATTCACGGATGACACACTAGTGCTGGGAGGAGCAAGTGTATAGACAACAAAGAAATTTAAAACAGAACTGGACGTGTACAAAGAGATCTCAGGAAGTGAAGTAAGCCTACCTAAAAGAAAGATCTATAGATGGAACATATCGCCAAGGGAAATGTTGGAGATATCAAGAGTCCTGGGAATGGAAGGTTGTACCAAGTGGGATGTGTTTAAATACCCGAGAGTACCAATTTTCAGAACAAAGCCAAAGGTGTTTCAATGGCTCCCGTTGATAGACAAGTTAAAAGAAAGAATCAATTCCTGGGGAGAAAATTGGCTAAACATTGCGGGTAAAGTAGTCCTTATTAAAGAAGTGTTGGCAAGCATCCCGATCTACCAAAGTTCATTGCTACTAGCCCCCTCCACCACGATCCATAAAATCGAAGCGCTCTTCAGAATGTTCATGTGGGAAGGAGGGAAGTAAAAAGGGAGGAAATTGCATCTAATAAGCTGGGAAAAAGTAACTAATCCCTTCTCAGAAGGTGGCCTCCAATTCAAGGACATACACTCCCAAAACTTAGCCTTAGGAGCCAAGCTTCTCTGGAACCTTGTTACGGGAAAATCCTCTTGGAGAAAAAAAGAAATCTGGAAGAAATACTTCCGTGGCTAGAGGAAAAAATGCCTAGATTGGCCAACAATTGTGGAGAAAGGATCACCTATTTTCAATCTGTGTCTAAAGGCTCTAAAGATCTTTAGACCTCACCTCACCTAGATATCAGGGAATGGTAAGGAAATCAATGTTTGGGAAGACTCAATCCTAGGAGATTTGATGTTAAGGTCAGTGGAAGGACTAGATAGGCTAAAAGATTGGATGCGAACTCAGAACTTAAATAGCCTGTGGGACATTTCGATTTGGAGAGAAGATGAGGAAAATCATGGCTCAGGTGGGAATCCATCAACAATCCTTCAGAGCTTGAGGGGGTATGGAACACTCTGACGGACTATTTGCAAGGGAAATCCCCATTAAAAGCTAGGGAAAAAGACAAGAGAGGTTGGGGAGCACTCTTCGAAGCCTACACAACAACAATAGGGTATAAAAATCTTACAACAATCCCCCATGTCCCAACAGACCCAACAATCTGGAGAGCCATTTGGACTTCCAAATCCATACCAAAGATAGTTATGTTTGTATGGGCCTTAGCACATAGGGGTATTCTAACATGAGAAAACCATAGAAGAAGAGGATCTAAAGGCCCGTACAAATGTCCTCTCTGTTCACAAGAGGAGGAAACCTCAGACCACTTGCTCCTACAATGCGCTTACTCCAAGGAGGTATGGCAGTTGGCCCTTGGGCTTAAACCAGGAACAATCTCTATACCTCAAGAGACCTCCATCCTGCTACGAAACTGAAGTTCCCAATGCCCCTTTCAGGCCACGAATAAGGGCCAACTCTCCACTCTCTGGAGAGCACTTCCAAAATTCATCCTTTGGAATATTTGGATGGAGTGGAATAACATGATTTTTAGGGAGACCACAAGTAACCCATCACAAGTAGAAACAAATATAAAGGCCTACTTTGGTTTAAGTTTCCCCTACTTATGCAAAGAAAAGATCTCAGGACCCCTAGAGCCAGAAGAGGAACAATGGATTAAAATCTTCAAAATCAGGGACCACTCACAACAAACATGCAGCAAGGTAAAACAAGAAACATGGGAAATTCAGAAGGAAGAGGAGGACTTCGAGGAATGGAAGCGAAAGAGATACAAGCATATATTGTTCTTTGATGGGGCCTCCAAAGGAAATCTAGGTGTGGCAAGTGGAGGAGGGGTCCTAATAAGCCCCAATGAACTTCTAGAAATTACCTATGCCTAGTGACTAGGAACATAAACAAACAACAGAGCAGAAGCATTGGCACTTTGGCAAGGGCTGACTCAAGCTATCAACCAAAATGTCCAGGACCTGGTGATTATAGGGGACTCCGGACTCATAATTAAATCTTTGATCCTTCGAAACACGCTCAAGCATGCAAAACTCCAACACATACTAGAAAAAGTTCAGCTACTTCTAGGAAAACTGAGAACGTATCAGTTATTCCATGTTCTCCAGAAAATGAATGCATCAGTAGATGTAGAAGCCAACAAAGGATCCCTCTTAAGCAATGGAACACTCCAAGTAAATGGAACCACAACCAGCATGACAATCCCGTAAGCCTGGGGCATGCAAACTTGGATCACATGGAACCAAAATGTATGGTAAGAATGCAAGGACACGAGGTGTCAAAGAGGTACGTCACATGCTCTGAAACTCCACAGGGGCAAATCCAAGACAACCAAAGACAAGACTAGTGTTAGGTCTCAGAGGAATTTCAATCATTCGGTCGCTGAATATTCAAGAAAAGACAAAGGTCCATCACAAGACCCATGCATTGAGCCAGTTGACGCAGATCGTCTTGGTGCATTGGATCGTTCACATCAAGCAGAGCCCGATTCTCGAAGGGAATGAGGATAAAATTTCAGGCTGGGCAGGACCATTTCATCCACTGAGCATTCTGATTTTAGGAAGTCAACCACGCAGAGGCACAACACCAGCAGAGGCAGGAGGTCGCCCATGCACAAGAAGGAAAACATGAGAAGAAGGAAAAGAAATGGCGTCCAGCTCAGGGAGAAAACCATCAACGGAGGAAAGGATGAAATCAGTGGAAGAAGAAATGAAGAGGCTCAAACAATTTCTGCAGAACCAAGACGATTTTCTCCAGAACCTGGATATTGAAGCAGGACTACGAATGGAAATGCTAGAAGTTGACATCATAGCGACAAAAATCAGGTTCTCATAGGAGATGGAACAGATTTGCAATGAAGGCAAAGACCCAAAGAAGGAATTCGAAGAACGAGTCAGCAAGATGGAAGCACAAATGGAAAATTTGAATAAAGACTGGCATCTCGAGTGGGATTTTTCCAAGAACGAGGGCCTGAGGAAATTCAGCCAGTAATTCTCAGGCCAAGCAAGTACTCTACAAATAACACTGCGAGGAAGACATTTTGTATAGAAGCCTCCACATATTGCGAATCCTATAGATTAGGATAGTTTTCTAGCTCCAAGAACTATACCCAGGTAGGAGGGTAGATCCTCCTGGTCTGTTAACAGTTCAGTTGAACCTGATTCAACTAAGATGTAACAACTCCAATGGATTTTCCATTGCTATCTAATAATAAAGACCCATTAACTGTTTTTGTCAAAAAAAAAAAAAAAAACAACAGTGTGCCAACTATTCCGTTGAGTTAGCGGAAACCAGGACAGATGGAAGACTGTGATGTCAATGTCAAAATTGACAGTTCGCCATCTTCCTTGCCAAATAGAAACCAGGGCAGGTGGAAGACTTAATTTTGTGCACCACTATTCAGAGCAACCATGAAGACTAAACTGGAAGTTAAACTGGACATTAAGCTGGAAATTAAACAAGGTCCTACGCATAAAATTGAAAATGTGTTGTGGCAACGCATTGAGACGAACTGAAAACCAAGCCACAGAGTTACCCGTTTGCATTGGAGGTTGCATCACTAGGGCCGTCGCTGAGAGGGCCATTATGAGGTTGCAACACGAATGACCTAGCGCAAGTCGGGAATTTCTAGACTGCTAGTTCATTTGAGTATGCCTTGTACAACATATCGATACGTTGGTGCATGAGGATGTCACGGCGAATCTGATTCGCCATCTAGATTCTAAGCTCAAACATTAGCGCAAGCTTCTCCGGGTAGAAAAATGGCGGTGGTTCTTGGTAGGGATCCGGGATTGTCGTAATAGGTGGTGGCGCCAGGACTGGGCCACCCTCCACCTCCAAGCCGCCGACTGCCTCGCCTTAATCCTCATGTTCTCCTTCCTTGTCCTTTTCCATCCCGAACCTCTCCTTGACTACCTCCGCTACACTTGAAATTTTGAATTCGCCTGGATGCGTGGCATCCTCGGGGTCAAGGTGGAGGAATTCCTCCTCAATTATGTAAGTGTAAGCTTCCCTTGCCTCCCGCACAGGCTAGTTTGTGCCTGGTGCACTAATTCTTGTTGGAATTTGGTTGGGGTGATGCCAATTGTCTGGAATAGTGAAGAGGAGGGATTTCAGAAGGAATTGGATTGGTTCCTCTAGAATCACCTCCTCCACATACGCCATCGGTGGCATCCTATCCTTCTCCCTACGCTGAGTGTGGGCTATGGATAATGCCTGCTCTAGCTGTTGCCTCCTCCTCTGTCTAGCGGAGAAGCTGTGCTAGGCAGGGCCACGACGCGACCTGCCTCTTTCCCTCGGCACAGAGGAGCAATGGAGGGTGATAATGAGCAACGTAAGTGTGCTAGAATCCCTCTGGTAGTTGTACTAGTGCACAGATCTGTCGGGCTAGTGTAATGCCAAGGTGAAATGGATCCAATCTCTGCTTTGATGGATGATAACACAGAGGGTCGACATGACCGTTTCCACCAACGTCTCCCATCCACTGTATCTCATGGCCGTCACTTTTCTCATGCTAGGGAGAAGTCCTTCACTGCTTGACGGGAAGTTATGGCGATCTCCCACTTAATGGCGAGGGGAGGGGAGCTGACCTGCCATATTAATGACCGAGCTCTGGTCTGTGCTACGTGGTAGCCCCGTGCTTCGTGGCACCCCATCCTGGGTTAATATATCTATATATATATAATTGAGTTAAAAGAAAAATATTAAAATTTTACACCTTTATTATAATTATTATCATGAGAGAGAATATATATATATATATATATATGAAGAGGAAAAATGACAAAGTGACAAAGAAAATGCAATGAAGTGGAAAGTAGGAGAGAAAATAAAAAAATATATATGTAGAAAAAGGAAAAATAACAAAGTAACAAAGAAAATGTAATGAAGTAGGAAAGTAGGAGTAGATGAAACATATATGAAGAAGTTTATATTTAAAGAAAAAGTAACATTAAATAATAAATATAAATAACTTTATATTTATATTCAATTTTTTTTTAGGTTGTAAAATCTATTATAATTTAGTTGTTAATTAGTAATAAGGATAGTTATTATTGGTTGTTATTCATGAATGTATGTTCACCACCATTATTCAAGGAAAATCATGTCACTTAAAATGATTTGTTGATGGTAAGTAAGGGACAAACTTCCACTCTTGCCAAAGACTTCTAGGTCTTGGATGGTTAACTTGTCTCCTTATGCCAAACAAAGATAAATTCTTAGTCAATCATAAACAATTTTAGGTCCTTTTTTTTCTTACTATGTTCTCTTAAATATAAATACATTTATATTTAAAATTAATAGCCAAAAGGAAACATAATTAAATAATTTATTTTTTTGTAAATAATTTTTTTTGTATTACCTTGAGTTAACACAAGCTACTACACATGTCTGAGGACACACCAAAACTCTCCACCTGTTCTTCCACATAAGTGGAAACCAGAACAGGTGGACAATATTGTTCAAAGACCAAAAATTGACACTTGTCTGTAAAAACAAGGGGACTTGCCACATGCATGGAAACTAGAACAGGCAGTGGACTATGTTCCTAGACCAGTGAATGAACCGAAGTTTGATTGCCACAAAAAAATTATAGCTAAAACCAAATTAACAGTAAGCAGACTATACATGAGGCAAACCCGAGCACCCATTCTGGCGTATTTTGAAGGTGTATGGATGACAACAAGTGAGGCATCGACTTTTCACAAGATCGCTTGACTGGGAGTCGAACAAGATGTCCATGTGCTTACTGAGGATATGTTGATTGTGCAGTTGCTCGACTAAGTCCCTTCGCATCTTGAAAATCAATACCAGGTGGTTTTTCGTGAGCCTACAGGAGCTAGGTGGGTCGTGGCTGCCCAAAGTCGGGTGAAATTTCTCTTATGTGTATGTCTCTCTCTATGTTTTTCTTCCTCGCTCCAACAATTACCCCACTTTATTTAGGGGTCCTCGTCGTTGGAGTCGGTAGAATTATTACAATAATCCTTCATCAGATGAGGGATTTTCTCTTCAACTATACAACCTGCCACTGCTCCATGGCGGTCTTCTGCAAATTAGGCAGAATTTCCTCCCAATTAGGAGGAATCTCCTCCTCCACTGTGCAAGCTCCATAGAAATTCTCTGATTTAGATGGATGAAACTCAGTTTGAGCATCCTCACACCAGTTCTAACCAGAGCGGGGAGAGTGACCCAAGTTGCTTCCTGGAAGGGGGGAGAGAGAGAGAGGTCTTGTGTGCTTATGCCTGCCTACTTGACTATAGTAGGTCGGCCCATGTCGAGACTTTCCTCTCTCATGAGGCATGGAAAGGAAAAGCGCGCGGGGGGATGACAGAGGGGAGGCCATAGGTGCGAATAATTGCCAGAAGGAGAGTTACAAAGGCTCTGCAATCTCGGAGCATAAAAACTAGGGGAGGATGAAAAACTAAAGACAATTGCTGGAGATAAAAGCCACAATGAGGATAAATCAACATGATGATGGAGGAAGTGATGGCCTGGGTAGCCATGAATTCCAGGTTAACATAGCTTTGTTGCTTTGCACCTGTACCAAAGGGCCAAACTCGAGTTACCATTAAGATTGTCGATCTATCCTGACGCACTGAGCTCTGCCTGATATGAATGCTATGCATCTCGACTAGACATAGGAGGTGGGTGGCGGTGAGAGGCTTTAACTTCCCTTGTTTCCAATGCACCATGTGACATGTGTGCACCAAGTGTCACCCCATCCGGGGGAGGGAACATAATAAAATAATTAAAGTATATATGTATTCAATATTTTTTTTTAATTAAAATTTTAAACTTAAAAAAAACGAGATTATAAATTCTAAGATTTAATTTAATTATTCAAATATAATTTAATTTAATGAAATTTAAAGATAAAATTTTACATAATAATAAAAATATTAATGAAAGAAAATTGAAATATTGAAAAGATTTATAAATTTTAATTTGGTTTATTAATTTTTTTTTTCATATTATGAGTTCAAATTTAAAAAATGAATAATGACAAAATCAAAACCAATGTTTATGAGTTCTATAACAAGACAAGTCATTCAACTAATGCGAACATATATTGGAATAAGTGAATTTGTAAAATTTACAATAAAGAAGTTGATATTAATATTATTTAACATGCTTTACCCTTAATAATATAATTATTAAGACAACTTTACATTAATACAAAAATTATAGAGGTTGGATCGAACATTGTTTGTGTATAATACAAACATCTTAAGCTTAATGATATAAGGAAACTTTACCTAGTTTATAATTTAAGTATTTTTCAAAATATCACCATTTAAAAAAAACTATAATGATTTTAATATTTTCATTTTTAATACACTCAAATATAAAATAAAAATGACATTATTAAAAATATTTAATTTCATTTTCTTTATTTATTTGATAAATTTTATTACTATCAACAAATAAATAGTAAACATTATCATCACATTGAATAATAAAAAAGTTAGGAAAATACTAAGGTAATAATATAGTAATATAAAAAGATAAAGGAAAAAAGTTGTGTGGAAATAACAAAAGAGATGAAAAATAAAAAAAAAAACGAAATAAACAAAGAACTTTAAAATAGTATAAAGTAATAACAAGTGTATTAATATTTTTTTTGGGTCAGGTTAAATTGCAACTTGGAGGTAATATTTAATTTCATGTATAACATTAATGATATATGTTATTAGAAAGCATATGACCCCACTAGAAGTAGTTTTATATGATTTCATGTATGGGACTAAGAGTAGATGTTACTAGAAAACATATGATCCCACTAGAAGTAGTCTCATCTGATTTCATGTATGGGATTAAGGGTAGATGTTATTAGAAAACATATGACCCACTAGAAGTAGTCTCATCTGATTTCATGTATGGGACTAAGGGTAGATGCTATTAGAAAGCATATGACCCCACCAGAAGTAGTGTATTGGATTTCTTGCAAAGTACTATCTAGGATTAAATTGTCTTTTGGTCTTGGAGTAAAATATAAAACCGCTTTTTATTGGTGAAGAGCTCATCTTCCTCACACATAAGGAAATGTGTTAACTGCCCAAAACCTAAAGGTATCTAGCAAGAGTGAAAATCTACCCCCTTATAGACCACCAACCAATATAGATGACATAGTTTTTATTAAATAATGGTGATGAATCAACTTAC
>ML794739.1:287007-335541 GCA_009831015.1 Picea engelmannii | reverse complement strand
TTTTGTAAGTGAGTTGAGATTCTATATTTCTGTAAAACTATAATACAAAGGTAAAAAAAATGGGAGGGGTCCCCGGATTTGCCAAAAAGGAAACCAGATCAGGGCCCTCGTAGATGCACTATCAACAAAAACGAGGGAGCTGGGCCGCCACCCCGGGAAACCGACCCAGTCCTCTTAAGCATGTTTGCAAAAAAACATAACTTAACATATTCAGTAACAGATAACAATAAGTAGTGCATAAAAACCGTGGTTGATGCTGCGCTAGTCCAGGATGATTGGTCTGCTTTCGTCTCCTTCCTTATTTGTTGTGTTTTCCTCTTTCTGCTCTACCATGCATGTCCTTCCGATGTTGACTGGAGTTCCGCGTCGGTCCTCTGGAGTTATGTCCAAATGGTGGACGTAGTGGAGATAGATGTGAAATTGTCCTGCCAGTCGCTCCAGTTTTTCATTTTGACTCCTCTGATCCTCCACTATTCCTTTGGCAAGAGTCTCCAAGTTGCTGAGTCGGTTCATGATTTCAGTGAGCTCCTTCTTATGTCCCCTAATCGCTTCCTTGTTGGACTCTTTCCTGTCATCTTTCAACTTACCTATTAGTAGTTTAGTGTGCCAGGCTTCTTCCACCATTTTTTGGTAGAGGGTCATTCTTGGTTGAGTGGTCCTCGGGTCCTTAATCTCGTTGGCTTCTTGAATGAGTTCCTCCCATTCCTTTCCCTGGTGCTAGTTGTTGACTTCTCTTTCCCATCTGTCTATAACTGCTTTCCCCTTGGAGTTGACCTTCTTGAGGAAGGTTTCCTTGGCCTCTCATGCCGCATGTTCCACGTTTGTGATCTTCCGGGCACTTGTTGGATGATCCTCCACCTGGGGGCCTCTCTTGCTCTAGGTCTTCTTCCATATTATCATCTCTGCTTGTTTGGGGTGGTACTCGTCTTGAGTTCATCCTCCACTTTTTTCCATTCCTTCTTGGTGCTTAGTCTGGCCTCTGTAATTTATTCTCTTTGATCTGTGGTTTCCTCTGGTGATGCTTCCTTTATTGGGTTTCCCTGGCTGCTAGCTTCCCCTGGGAATCATTGATCTCTCGTAGAGGTGTCCTTTCAGGTTATGTCACATTGATTTGGATCGTGTGTTCTTGGGAACCCTGCCGTCATCCCTGTGCCTCTTCCCTGTTTTGCACATTGTATGCCAATCATTTCCTCCCCCCATACCAGTGTAAAGGTGATGCGTACTCAGCACTGTCCATGGCCAACCGTTTTGTTCCTTGTACTTTTCCTCCTGCTGGATATCCCTCTTTTTCTCCCACGAGTTGTCCCTGTACTCCTTTCTAGTGATAGCGCCGCCGTATAGTATCTCCTCCTGTGGTGTGACTTGGGTCTGTATTGGAATTCACATTGGCATGTTGGCCTTTCGGATACTGACGGGGTCCTACGTGCCTTTCGAGTACTTCTGCGCTTCCAATATCGTTGTGTTCATCCGTCCTTTGGCTTCCAGCATAGTCCTTTGCCACTATTTGAGTGCAGTCAGTTCATAATTGACCACTTGGTATGTTACTCCATATTGTGTCCAGTTCTAGTCCTACTTCGTTTGCACCTTCGTTAGCTATTCTGTCTGTTAGACCATTAGCTGACCTTCGTACCCAGCGCAACTCTACTGTGATCCCCGACTGCATGTGCTCTTGAATTCTTTGTAGGGACTGTGCCAAGCGCCAGTGTTTCTGGATTTTGCCCATTCTGGGACCGTTTTGGAGCTTTCTAACTGTGTTGATTACTAGCTTGGAATCTCCTTCCACTATAATATTGTTTATTTCTTCCTGGAATAGAATCTCAAGGCCAGTCTCTAGGGCTCCAAACTCCGCTGCATTGTTATTTGAGTTCCCCAAGCTCCTAGTGTAAAGCCGAATGACATTTCCTTGATTGTCCTTGATGACACCTCCCAACCCTGTCCAGCCTGGGTTACCTTTCAATGCCCCGTCAAAATTAATCTTGAGGGAACCCTCTGGTGGCGATTTCCTGTTGCGCTCACCTATTTGGAGTTGCGCTGGTCATCTCACTTGAAAGGGGTTGTGTCTGTCCTTCAGTCGAAAGGCCTCAAGAATTCTGAGGTATTGGGTTGTGAGTTGCGCACTGCTTGATTGGTATTTGCATCTCTGTACCGTTTCTCTTGTCATGGAGATGATGGTTTCCTTGATCTTTTCTACCATCCATTTCTGGTTCTTAAAGATGCGTCGGTTTCTTTCTTTCCATATTGCCCAAATGATAATTTCAGGAATGAGGATCCAGCTGAGATTCAACTCTTAATTGTCACTGTAGTTCTCTTTCCAAGTATTGATGGCTGTGTATATATTCCCTCTGATCCTGTTAGATTGTTGGAAGATGCTTGCCACCTAGTCCCAAACTTCTGTTGTGAGGGTACAATCATCCAGTATATGGTTTGTTGTTTCCTCTTTATCTTCACATAAGGGACATCTGGAGGGTCCTATGAAACTGCGCTTCTTGAGGTTTTCCCAAGTTAAGATTCGATTGTGGAGTATTAGCCACTGGAAGATTTTTATTTTTGGCCACTGTGGGTTATTCCAGAGCTTAACCCATTGTTGTGCTCAGTCTTCTTGGTCCTGGTTCATATTGTAGTGGCATACTTCTTTGAGGTTGAATTCCCCGCCATCCTTGTGCCCCCATCTCAGTTGGTCCATTCCTTTCGCAACTACTATTTTTCGTTTCCCTAGTTCCTCCTCCACTTCTTGTATTGTTGTTGCGGTTTGGTCTCTATTATGTGGGGTGAGAGTATTCTAGATTCTCCATTTGTTGCGATCTGTTTCTTGCTTCCAGTATTGGTAGACTCTGGTTTTTCCTTGCGCAAGCATCTCCTGTTGAATTTCCTCCCTTTCGGGTTATTCCAATCTAGGTTCCGGTTGCCAAGCATCCTCCCAGAATCTTGTACTTCTGTCATTTCTAACCTCCCAAAAGTTGTGTGATTGAATCCAAGCCTTATTGCGCCATGCTAGGTTCTAGATAGCAGGCCCTACCTTGGTGCCTTTGAAGCATATTTTGTCCTGATCGCTTATGTTCGGGGAATATTTTTCCTTCCAAAGGTTTACCCATGGCATCGTGGTTTCTTTGACCCAGCGCCACTAGATTTTCACCCCATAGGTGTCATTGGTCACTTGCGGGTCATGTAGCCCCATGCCTCCATTGTGTTTTGGTTTACAAATCTTCTCCCAAGCCACCATTGCCCATTTTTTCTTTATGTCCACTTCTCGCCAGAGGAAATCTCTTTGTATTTTCCTTATTCTTTGTAGTATCCCCTTGGGGGTTGGGAATACCGACATCATAAAGGTTGGAATATCTTGCAGCACTGACTTGGTTAAGATGAGTCTTCCGGCTAGGTTGAGGGATCTGTATGTCCAGTTTTTGACCCGATCTTGTAGCCTGTTCATTATTCCTTCCCAAGTGGACATTTTGTAAGTTTTATCTGTTAGTGGGATCCCCAGGTACTTGGTTGGAAGTGTTTTGCATTCAAAGCCCAAAATGTTGGCCAGATTTGTCTAGATGGCGGGGTTGGTATTAAAGAAAAAGATCATAGATTTTGACTAGTTTATCTCAGCTCCCGAAGCTTCCCCAAACTCATCTATGATTCATTTGTAAGCTTTTGCTTCCTTGACCGTGGGTATGCCATGCAGTGTGGTGTCGTCCACAAATTGTTGGTGTGTGGAGGTAGGACAGGTTGCAAAGGGTTTGATCCCAATTATTTCCCTTGTTGCGGTTGCACTCTTTATGCTTTGGCTGAGACCTTCCATCATTAGAATGAAAAGGAAGGGGGACAACGGGTCTCCTTGTCTGATGCCTCTAGTGGGCCATAATGGTTTGGCAGGGGCTCCATTGACCAGGAGCGAGTGGCTTGTAGTTGAAACTAGGCTGACTATCCAGTTGATCCAGTGCTGGGTGAACCCGAAGGCTTCTAGGGTCTTGACCATATACTGCCAGCTAATTTTATCATAAGCTTTAGCTAGGTCCAGTTGTATTATCATTCCACCTTGTTTCTGAAGCTTCAGGGTATGGATGAGTTCGTGGGCATGGATGATATTGTCCATTATTTGTCTTCCTTCCACGAAACCAACCTGTTCTTGTGAGACCAGTGTGGGTAGGAGGGGTTTCAGCCTATTTTCCATGACTTTGGAGATTAACTTGTACACCACATTGCATAGTGTTATCGATCAGTATCTGTACAAGGTTTTGGCTTCATTTTCTTTTGGGATGAGTGTAATCATTGTGGCATTTAGTGCTTTGAGAATAGAGGCTGTCCTTATAGAGTCTTCCACTACTCTATACACTTCATGTTTGATAACTTCCCAGCAAGCTCTGAATAACTCCACCGTGAATCCATCCGGGCCTGGAGCTTTCCCATTGGGCATTTCCTGGAGTGCTTGGTCGATTTCCTCCTTAGCTATGGGTTTGTTCAAATTGTTATTTTGTTCTTCAGTGACCAGTCATGGGATATGATGTGTTATCCTTTGTATGGTCTTCGTTCTTTCTTGGTTTGGTTCTTGGGCTATCCCCTGGAAATGGTTTACCAGAGCTGTTTCTATGTCTTTATGTGACTCTCTCTCTATTCCATCCTTATTCTTGATCTTCAGGATTTTGTTGTGGGCTCTTCTAGCCATCGTTGTTCTATGGAAAAGTTTGGTGTTTCATTCCCCTTCCTTTAGCCATATGATCCAAGACTTTTGTCGCCAGAGGGTTTCTTCTTGATGACATCGTTTCTCCCACTCCTGAGTCAGTTGGAGTTCTTCCTTTTTCTGTTCTTCCGTGTAGCCCTCCAAAATGCAGGTTTCCAGGAGTATTTTCATTTTTCCTTCTATATCGTTCTTTTCTTGGTTTATATTCTCGAAGGTGTCCTTGTTCCACTCCTTGAGCCTATGTTTGATGTATTTGAGTTTTTTATATAGTTTGAACATCCTTGTTCCTTGCTCTGGTTGCTCCTCCCTCCACCGTTGTTTTATTTTTTCTTGGAAGGTCGGGTGTTCCAGCCAAAATTTCTCAAATCTGAAGGGCCTGTTTTTTGGTGTGGTCTGGAATCCTACTTCTAGTTGTACCAACCAGTGATCTGATCCTCCCCAGGGTAGGATATTGCAGTCTAAGGTCAGCTCTTGCATTATGATTGACTTTGACACCATGAATCTGTCAAGTCTTGTTGCTACCTGATGTTGATTCATTCGTTTATTATACCAGGTGAACTGGTTATTATTAGTTTTCAAATCTACCATCTTCGCTATGTCGATGAAGTTGGAGAAATCCTCCACATCTCTATCTAATCGTCTTATCCCTCCTTTTTTCTCCACCAGTGACATGATGATGTTCAAGTCCCCTGTTAGGATCCATTGGAGGTTGTTTGATCTGGTTTTAAGCTCTTCTAGGTCTCTGATCATTCCTTTCCTTTCCTCTACCACTTGGGGTCCATACACATTAGTGCATATAAACTCCTCTGCGTTCCCGATGATTTGCATGCGTGCCGTAAGAGTGTGCCCGGTTGCTTCAACTGCTATTAGGCTGAGTACTTGAGGGTTCCACAGGGCTAGGATTCCCCCTGCCTTTTGTTGGCCTCCAATGGCCATCATTTTGTACTTGTGCCAATGTTGTTGACTGATGGTTTCCATTCTGTCTGTATTACACTTTGTTTCTTGAATAAAACAAAGATCCAGTTGTTCCTGCCTTAGTCTATTTCTAAGGATTCATTGTTTTCTTGGGATGTTTAGGCCTATTATATTCCAGGTTATGAACGTCATTTTAAACATGCATGGGGTAGTTAGGGAAGAGTTTCTTGATCTTACCTGAGTTTATTAGCAACGCTCTGAGCTCTTACAGGACTACACTATTTGATTTTCTGCCTTTTTTCCTCCACGTCTTCTTGGGTGATAGTTGTGGTTGTCCCTTGCCTGCTTTAACTTCTAGGTGTCCAGTCTCCCTGTAAGTACGCTTTTGGACACGAGCTTTAGCTTCCTCCCTTTGTAGGAACAAGTACTGGATGTGGTCTAGTTGCTCTGTTGGTACATTCTCTACACCCTGTTTTTTCCATTGTTCCAATATATTTGTAAGATCTATCCCTTCCCTTTCCACAAGGTCTCTGAGATCGGGATCTTCTGTGCCTACTTCACTTGGGGTCATTTCCGCATCTCCCTCGGCTTCTTGCATGGGGGTGTTGTCGTCTATGATTTCTCCCTCCGTTGGAGTTGCGCAATTTCCTTGTCCTTTCTGAGTGCTTGGCCGGTCGTTGGGCTCGTTTTCCTTTTATTCTCTGACTTTCTGAACTGTTTCCCTATCTTGATCACCTTTTGCTTCTTTGGTAGATTCGTCCTGTCCTTCCATTTTGTTCTGGGCCTCCAGGTTGATCCCTGCTGAGGCTTTTCCCTCTTCTTGTTTTCTCTACTCCTGAGGTTTGGTTTTATGAAACCTTCCTCGTCCGACTGTTGTTTGGGGTTTTCCGTTTCTTACTTTTTATTAAGAGGGCATTCCCTGATCAGGTGATCATGTTCATGACATCTTCGACATCTGAAAGATATCTGTTCGTAATCGATGTTTTGGATCCATTCCTCGTCTTTGAATTCAAGGTTGATGGCTTCTGGAAGTGCTCCTGACACATCCATCTCTATACATATTCTTGCATAAGATGTATATCTCCCTCTCAGGGTGGATTCGACTGTCTTTATGTATTTCCCCAGTTTGCTTCCTATAGCTTCGAAAGTTGAGGGTAACCAGTAGTCTAAAGGTAGGGAGTAGAGTCTCAGCCAGACCGGTACCATTTTGAAGGTTTCTTTTTTGGGGGAGAAATTTTCCTTCCAAGGTTGCATGTATAGTCCTGCTGATGCATGGAAGTATGGCCCTCCTTCAAAGATTCTATCCCTATCCTCCAGGTTTATGAAAACAATGGTGAAGAAACCTTTCGAGCCAAGATGAAGTTCCACTTCCTCATTCGGCTTCTAATGGTATTTAATCCAGTTGCACAACGTTCTCTCTGTTGGCCACAGGCCCATAAACTTGCAGATTAGTGCATGCGCTTTCATCTGATCTCTGTAAAGTTGCATCTCCGGATCTACCGGTACCACCTTTGGTATCATTGTTGTTTTGGGTTTGCATGGGTTGCGCCCTTCCATCGGATTGGTCTTCTGTGTGTCTAGCATTTCGCTTTGGGTTTCGTTGGCTTCCTCTTCCATGCTCTCTTTTGTGCCCTGGTTCCTCTTCGGATCTGTTCGTAGGTCTGATCCCGAGGTGCTTGTCATTGGTGCTTTGAAAAATACGCCCCTTGCCCCCTTCCCTCTATCAACCACTACCCATTTGTATGAGGGGGTACCCTTGCCCCCCCCCTCTGGTGCTCATGCCATGATTTGCTGAGGTCACTACTGTCTAAACCCTAACTTGTTGTTGCTCCTCCCCGATCGTTAACAAGATATCCGTATGGTACTAGTGCTGGTGTTATGAAGGGTTGAAATTATGAATTACAAAAGATTTTTATGGTTTTGAAGATATTAGTGGTGGGCATATAAGTTTTGGTTAAATTTAAATTTATTTTTGTTATTAATATTTTTAAAGTTTTAATAATATTTAGTACTTCTTCACATGGGAGAGACTTTCTTCATCAAATGTTTTCTTGGTAATTTTGATAAATGCGCATCTTTCTTTCATGTGTATTTTTAATATCATAAATTAAACATTATGGAATAGATTTGCCAACACTTTTGGGAGTCATGATTAATGAATGTCAAATCCTTATGGGCTACTTTAATATTGTACATTCAAGGACCTCTTTAATCATGGAAATTAATATAAATGGTATAGAAATATTCCCTCTCTAAGCTCCTCAATTTTGTAAAATTACAAGAGCACTCTAAATTCTTGTATATTTTATAATATTCGCTATTATGTAATTTTTATTTCATGCCATGGTGTTTGCGCTATGCTATTATTTTTCATAACAATTGATTATTACAAAATTTTATAAAATTTGGAATATAAGTAATAAAAATGTCGCTATCATTTTATAGTTATTTAATTTGTTTACATACTTTTTTATTTAGATACTTTTTTTTATGTTTTCTTATATTTAAAAAAAAACCTACGAAACTAAAGCATAACTAACACATATGACATTCTCTTAATCCCAGTGGCAAGCAACCTTTTTCATTATTGAGAAGTTTTTTAAACATTGTAGTTAATTAGCAACCAACTCGAGTACAATCTCAAAGCATGAAGTACATAGAAATCACTCCATAGTAACTGACATATGGGCAAATTTGTGGCTACCTTGGATGCAAGTTAGTGGTAAAGCAACTTGCTTTTCTACAACATAAGGCAAATGTGTGGCTACCTTCAGTGGCAAAGCAGGCAAAGCAACTTGCTTGTCTACAACATAACATATGTGTTGATTATTAAAAACATTATTGTGCATTTTTTCTTCCCTACCATTATAGTTAAATTATGTTTATGCAAGTAGGTTTTTAGTTATTTATTGCATTACAATTTTATTTGTATTAATTTCTCTATTATCTTGGTTATTACTAATTGTGGAGGTTGTGGAGTTGTGTTAGTGTCTTTAGATTCATTTTATAGTTGAATTATGTTTATGTAAGTAGGTTTTTAGTTATTTATTGCATTACAATTTTATTTGTATTAATTTCTCTATTATCTTGGTTATTACTAATTGTGGAGGTTGTGGAGTTGTGTTAGTGTCTTTAGGTTCATTTAATCATGAATGAATTGGATCTTCGTTAGAGCCACATCACACTATGATTACCATTACCAATTGTGGAGGTTATAGAGTTGTGTTAGTGTCTTTAGGTTCATCCAATCATGAATGATTTGGATCTTTGTCATAGCCACATGCACACCATGATGACCATTACCAATTGTGGAGGTTGTGGAGTTGTGTTAGTGTCTTTAGGGTCATCTAATCATGAATGACTTGGATCTTCGTTAGAGCCACATGCAGAACATGCTTATTCATGATGTATCTTAGATATTAAATTCTCTACTTGCTGAATGAGAAAATTTCTAGATTGGAATATAACTTGTGTTGTTTTAGGGTGCTTATCACTTACTAGATGTGCTTTAGATGTTGTTCCTAGGGTCTATTAAAGATGGGGATATCATCCAAATATACTATCACAAATGAATTGATTAATGGATGTAAGACATCTTCTATAATCCTCATGAACGTTGTTGGGAAATTAGTCAAGCCAAAAGGCATGACCAACCACTCGAAGAGACATTCTTTAGACTTGAAGATTGTCTTCCATGCATCATTTTTCCCTATTAGCACTTGGTGATAGCTTGAATTTAGATCAATCTTATTGAAAAACTTGGTTCCCTTGAGATGATGGAGAAGATCATCAATTTGAGAGATTGGACACATGTTTTGACAACTAGTTTTGTGGGGGGGGGCTAGAGGAGAGGTTGGTTGCAGTGAGTTCAAGTGTAAAGAAAGTGAGATGCTTTGATTTTTTTTCTAGACTATGTAATCAATACATAGTTGTCATGTCCCATCCTTTTCTAACTAGCATAATTGATCTCCTACAAGGTGAGAATGTTGGTTGAGTGTAGCCTTTTGTATTATCTATTGAATTTGGTGTTTGATCTCCTAATTCTCTTGAATATGGCATTTTTGTCTCCTAATTCTCTTGAATTTAGAATTTGATCTCCTAATTCTCTAGAAGAAAGTGCCTATACACAGGGTTGTTAGGTAGAGGGGCATCATGTGTCGAATCAATTGAATGCTTTACCTGATAGAAGAGAGGTACCTCTACAGGTGAGGTGAAGAGGCCTTGATGGTCGTAATGATATTCCATTTGCCTTTCAATTGAACTAGGAAGAGGACAAATCTCCCAATTTGAGAGATTACCTTCTTATACTATGTAGTTATGGCTATAGAGACTATTGTAGTCGAGGCTTCCTTGGTGTCATGCAAAGTTGACCTCCCATAGTAATGATAACACAAAAAACACACTTACCTAATCAACGATGCACCCTAGCATTAGACCTTGATCCTGAGGAACACAACACTAAGCATGTGACTATTAATTAATAGGTCTTGATACAATTGTTCCATGTCCAGATCCCACGATGTGCACGGCCTTTACCCTGATATGCCACATAGTACTGAGCATAAGATCATTGATTTACCTATGGTCAATCGAGTGTCTTCGTTCCTCAATCTCCCTATGGTTCATAGAGGGTGATTATGTCTAGGTTCATCGAGGTCAAGGTTCATAGTGTATCAAAGGTTTAGCGCAAACCAACAATTATCTTAATAGTCTCATCCTTAACTTGTAGCCTCTACTAAATGGTCGGTTGGATTATATATTCTATTTATATAAGTTGAAGTGGACCTCCCTTACACATTTGTCATACTTGTATCAATATAATATATTTTGGCTATAAACATTCAACACTTTGCTCCACAAGATGAACCCAACTAGGTGGCTCAAAACATGGAGATACAAAGAAAACCAATATAGAGTTCTTTTCTTCTTCTCTAATTCTTATCTGCATAGAAATGCATAATAATATCTTAGTTTGTCAAGGATTGATTATGTCAATGATCATATGAATTAGGGGGTATATCATGTTTAGGTTAACAATAGTTCAGTTTTATAGTGCTTTAGGGGTTTCATGTGTTAAGGGTCAAAGTGTATTAGGGGGTGATTATATCAGGGGTGATAAAATGTGAAGTGTAATTATGTGAGAGATCATATGGGTTAGGGGTCATAGTGTATTTAGAGGTTAGTTCAAGATAATAGTGTATCAGGTGTTGATTTTGTCATGGGTCATAAGAATTAGGAGGTATAATGTGTTCAAGTTCATAATAGTTAGGGGTAAAGGTGTATCGATAGGTTGGTGTTAGGTAACATAATGTGTTTAGGATCATAGTGGCCAAAGGTTATTGTGTTATAAGGGGTTAGTGTGTTTAAGGTCATAGTGTATTCATGGTCTTAGTGTGTCAGGGGGTAACTATATCAAGGGTCATAGGAACTAAAGGGTATAGTGTATTTGGGATAAGAACACTAATGGAGTGATTGTATTAGGAGTTATATAAGTTGGGGGTATAGTGTTTTTAGGATAAAGGTGTTTAGAGGGTGATTGTATAAGGGGTCATGGGGGTTAGGATATATATTGTGTCCATAATTATAATGATTATAATAAAAATAAAAAATATTAACTATTATTAACCATATTAGACAGTAAATAAAATAGTCAAGCATAATCATTATAATCAATATCATCAACTATGATTAATAAAGTAAACAAATTTTACCATAATCAATATGATAATAGTTATTTTTTTTTTTATTATTTTTTTTAATATTATTGTTAGTATTTTTTTAAATATTATCTGATATACATTTTTATGGATGTGGAGAAAAATATGCATTAATGAACTATTTAGTTGTATTTAGTTGTTTGTAAGGCTGAGCATATCTTCACAATTATGACATCATAATATAAGTAAATGAAAAGGTAATGGATTTCATTATATAGATTTGACCAAACGGGGAGACAAACCTCACATTTAAGATACCTTAGATTGTGACCCCTTTGTGTACGATAGTCCCACCATATCGACCATTTAATTAAATGAATCTTGATTTTAATTGTCGAAGGGTCCACTCATTCTTTAAAGCATATAAAGTTACATTGAATCAATATATTCTAACTCCAAAATGGAAATAACGTCCAATAGGAGTTAAAGGTGGAATGATCTTTATACAAAGTCATGGTCAATTTTTTTATCGATTGAAATTTTTTTAATTGAAAATATTGGATTCATCTTATGGTGGACAAACTTTTATTAAAACAAATATAAATATTTCTTTAATGTTAACAAACTATTTTATTCTTATAGATTCTTACACTTTTACAACTTCGTATTAAAATAACTTTTTATTAAAATAAATATAAATATCGCTTAACTTTTTATTAAAATAAATATAAATATTTCTTTAATTTAAAAAAATATTTTATTCTTATAGATTCTTACACTTTTACAACTTTTTATATTAAAATAAATATAAATATCGTTTAACTTTTTATTAAAATAAATATAAATATTATTTTAATTTTAAGGGGATTAAATAAATCTAAACCTTTTCTTAGTATTAAAGGAAATATTTAATTTTATTTGTCGAATGCATGTATAGAAGGACAATTTTTGTCAAAAATATGTCAACCATTCAAAACCTATCAATCAATACCGCTTGTCATGTCCCTTATCCACTTGTCCCTTGACTCATGCCTCCTTTGTTATATGCCCCCTACTTTGTTGTTTGCTAGGATTAGACATCTCGTGTCGTCGACTTGAGTGGATCCTTTGGTATTTGTTAGTTTTGTTGTGCCTTGGCTCATCGTTGATATGTGTTTCTTTCGTTGTGCCCCGACTCATCCCCTCCTCCATCTACTTCATTGTTTTTCCCAAGCTCGTAGATTGGAAGTTGGTCACTATTCCAAGCGACAATCTTGGCAGATGAAATATCTACTACAACAACTTCAATGAAAGGATATTTTAGTGCAATGATGGCCATTATGTTAGGAAATGAGGAACACTTTCACGCTAAACCTAGCAGAAGAGAGGAAGAAAGATTTAAACAAGCAAGTAAATGACAAAGCAAACACATAGTACATAGAGATTTTACCCTGGAAACCCAAATCGGGAAAACCAATATTTCTTGAGCGTTCTGCTCTCTTGTTGTCTTATTCATTAAGAATAAAAGGTTACATGCCTAACCTTGGTTCACAACTAAGACACAATTGACATCATACCTTCTTGCTTTACACAAGAACAACCCTGTAGCCAATTTTGGCTTACATCTACATGACCAACAACCTCTACAATCTCATCATTTTTTACAGTATTACAACATGCCTTCTTTATAGGATTTACAGTAGGCAAAAACCTAAATAAAAGGCTCCCAAAAACAGTTACAGATCCAGATAAACATTGGTTACAAATCTCGCAAATCTCAGGATTCTGTTACAATCAACTACCAAATCCTATTACCAGTCAGTCGTCATTCAATCTTTAGTCGGTTGCCACATGCCCTCATGTCGACCTCTTGTAGGTTGACCTCTTCGACTTACTATCGATGTCTTTGACTTTGACTTTACCCGGTCAAACCAACTCAACCTTTGACTTGTTGTCGATGTCTTCGACTTTGACTTTGCCCGGTCGAACCACCTCAACCTTCGACTTGTTGTCGATGTCTTCGACTTCATATTTACTCAGTCGAACCGCCTCGACCTTTGACTTCGACTCTCAGTCGATCCACTTTGACTAGAATTTCACTGCAAAGAATATAACAACCCAACATTCTCCCACTTGTTGTTTTCTTTGTTGAAACCGAAAGACCTATGAACTCTCATTCACAGACCCAGGGAAACAATGTCATTTTCCTCTCTGCACCAAGAGAACTTCACAACACTCACAGACTTGGTCAAAGAGTCTGTTATGTTTTCCGATGTGTCTACTTTCTCCAACAACAGCTTGTTGCTTTCCACCATGTCTCTCACAAAATAGTATTGTACATCAATGTGCTTAGTCTTAGAATGATAAATTAGATTCTTTTCCAGAAATATTGTGCTTTAACTGTTGCAACTTATCTTCATAGATTTATGCTCAAACCCGATTCCTGAACACATCCTTTGCAACAATATTGCTTCTTTACTTCCATGAGTGGCTACCATGTATTCAACTTCTGTTGTTGACAAGGCTATGACTGCTTGTCACTTACTCATCCAGTTGATTGCTCCATCAAACATCTTGAAGACATATACATTGGTTGACCTTCGTCGATCCAGATCTCTACCCCAATCGACGTCGACAAAGCCATGTACATTTAATTCACCGTCACCTCAAGAATTTCCTTGGCAACATATAGCATAATATTTTGTGCCACAAAAATACCTGAATACTCTCTTGACTACAGTCCAATGCTCCTTTCCAGGTGTCGACATGTATCTTCTCAACACTTCCACTACATGGGAAATGTCTGTTCAAGTGAAAACCATTGCATACATTAGACTACTAAAAACACTTGCATAGGGAACACGTGCCATGTCCTCTATTTCCTCTTGTGTCCTAGGACACTCTTCAATAGTTATCCTTTCTCCCACAGGAATTGGCACCTTCATAGGTTTGCAATCTTGCGTGTTGAAACGTTTCAAAATTGTTTCAATATACTTCATCTGGTTCAACCAGAGTTTTCTAGTTGCTCTATCTCTCTTGATCTCCATTCCTAGAATGAAGTTCGCTGCATCGAGATCCTTCATGTCGAACTTGGAGGATAGTTTCTTCTTCACCCCCTTTATTTCGTCCATTTTGTTTCCAATCAACAACATTCCGTCGACATATAATGCTACATATATGAAACACCCACCTTCTTCTTTGGAATATATGCAATGATCAACTTTGCTTCTCACAAACCTCAAACTAAGGATGTATGTGTCAAACTTTTGGTACCATATCCTTGGTGATTGCTTTAGACCATAGAGGGATATTTTCATTTTTCACACCAAATGTTTCTTTCCCTTTACTACAAATCCTTCAGGTCGTTTCATGTAGATTTCTTCTTCCAGGTCCCCATGTAGGAACATTGTCTTTACATCCATCTGTTCTATTTCTAGATAAAATGTTGCAACCAGAGACATTAGTACTCTAATGGAAGTTAATTTTGAAATAGGGGAAAAAATATCACCGAAGTCGACTCCTTTGACTTGGGAATATCCTTTCGCTACCAGTCGAGCTTTGAATTTATCAACTTGACCTGCTACGTTCATATTATTCTTGAATACCCATTTTCTATCGACATGTTTTCTTCCACTAGGTAATTTGACTAGGTCCCATGTCTCATTCTTGTGCAAGGATTCCATCTCTTCGACCATGGCGTCCTTCCAGAGTTTTTCCCCTGCTGAGTCGATTGCCTGCCTGGTCAACTTGGGCTCATCGTCGGTGGTAGTTAACATGAATGAAGAATGGAAGTCGGGTAGAATATACCTGTCAACTGGTTTTCTTACTCATTCCGACCTCCTTACAACCAGGGTCGGTTTTTCCACCTCTTCTTATGATTCAGTCGACTCATCTAAATCATCTTCTTCGTTCCTCAATTCAAACCACACCTTCTCTGGATTATTCTTTGTTTGAACAATTTCTTCAGGCTCAGACTTACTTTTGACTTCTCTGAATACCACACATTGATTGTACACTATTTTCCTTGATGCATGATATTAGATCTTATATCCTTTCATTCCTTCTTTGTATCCAATGAAAATATACTTGACTTCCTTCTTGTCCAACTTGCTCCTCTTTTCCTTGGGAACTTGCACAAATTCATCACAACCAAATAATTTGAGATGTGAGACCGAAGGATTCTTACCAGACCATACCTCATGTGGATTCATGTCAACTAGTGCCGACGAACGAGACATATTCACCATATATTTTGCAATGTTGACTGCCTCCGCCCATAATTATTGTACGATCCCAACACCACTGAGCATGCTCCTTGCCTTGTCCATCAATTTTTTTTTTTCATTCTCTTAGAAACTCCATTTTGATGTGGGGTATATGGTGTGGTGTTTTTGCGTTCTATAACACACTGCTTATAGAACTGATCAAATTTGTAATACCCATGTTTCCCCCAACTTGTAATTAATCATTAATTATGATTACCATGCCATGGCATGTGAACAATTTAAATTTATTATTGTTTATATTTCCAACAATTGACAGTGGGGGTGAAGCCTTGAAGTACTGGTCATGATAACACTAGAGGAAAGAGTGAGGAAAACCTGTAGAGAGGGTTCATCATGCTAAGATGACCCAATCCTCTTTGCTGAAATATTTGATATAGAATAATAAGCCTCATCCTGATCCCAAGGAAAAATTAGTTAATGAGAAAATGATTGGTGGTTAAACAACCAACTACCCCAATGAATGGAAGCATGGAGGGTCTGGCTGAGAATACAAAAAACTGTCAGCCCAAAGTACCACAAAGTGCAGTCTTCCTGTAGGCCCAAATTGACCCGAGTTCCTTCTGACAGAAGGAAAATGATAGGTCCAAAACCTTCCTAAGGGGGAGGCGTGAAAGAGATAAAGAGAGAGAAAGACATTTCCCACAAGGGGGCTTGGAATAAGATGATGGAACTCTTGGAAGAGTTCTGAGCTGGAGCGTAGAAGACCCGATGCCTGGACTGGAGAAAAGGAGGGTTGGGGGCATGAGGAAAAATCTCCACCAAGAGTAGTGAGATGAAGAACTGAAAAATTAAGTTGTTCTAGTTATAAGAGAGACTAGATAGTGTTTTCTAATCAAGATGATAAATGAAGCTGCGTGATTGAGTGAGCGATCACGACAGGATTCCTTGCTTGGTGGACAGAAAACTAGACTACTAGCATCCTGTGGGAAAAAGGAGAGTGACCTCCAACACTTTTGCAGAAGACCAGAGGAAAAGAGAGAACTCTCTGGTGGTATCATGGCTTATAATAGAGGTGGCCAGAGTTCTAAGAGTGAATTCCTCTGATCCTACGGTTGGGTGGAAAGACGAACACCCACAATCAATTTGGTAGCTCTAACTTACAATGTGTGATTGGACATCTATGATTGTGTTACATATATGCATTGCATGATTAATGGTAATAATTCTTGTTTTCATCTGTAAACTCCTGCATTCAGGTGATTGTAGGACCACAAGTTTGGTGCATGCCTTGCACAGTTTAATATAATTATCTTGTAATATTATAAGACAAAGAAAGTAAACCTCTATTTGTGTTTCCTATGTACATAAGGAATAGAAGTATAGAAATAAATGGAAATGTGTAATTTGATGCTGTGATGGTTCCAATAGAACGGAAATTAGAACCATAGGAAACGTTTGACAGTCCTTGGAAGGGATGTAATGCTGCACTAATGGAATAATGTGGTTATCTTGTTGAATGGTAGAAATAGTAACTTTGATGGCCTTGTGGCCTAGTAAGTGTGAAGTAGAATTTGATTATCACATTTTGTTGATGACTTTTTGTTTAATCTTGTTTAGCGAAGGAGGGCTATTTGTAATGGCCTTTAAATGAATTTGGGGCAAACCGCGAGTTGCCCCTTGTCTAAATCTATATATGTGCTAATCCTCCAAAGGAATGTCTAAGGATCAAATCTATGAATGCAGAATCATGATGGACTCTACAAGATTTTTATGAAATCGTCCATTGCTCAAAATCCCTTTTCATGTTATATAATTTGAGTTCTGTAAATGAAAGGCGCTTCCTTCAAACCATTCTTCCAAGTAACCACATGCTCGATTCCACAGACTTAACCAAATCTTGGGTAATATTTAAGAGTGTATCCCTCTAGGGCTTGTCAAAGTCCCATATGACTGGGGTTCTGAGACCCTTTGCTACGCTCGAAAAGGATCTAAGCCTTTCATGCTTTGGGACTTCAGAGGTCCGGGGATCCAGGATGTTAGAACTTCACAACACTCTAATCATGTTGAAGGCAACCTGTTGACACAATTACCAGAGAGTTTGACTGACAATTGGCGGTTTCTTATCTGATATCATGGGATTTGCCTTATCGTTAAACCTTGACCAAGTTTTCGGTTGTAAAGTAACACGAGTTGTCGATCAAAGAACTTTCAGGATCTTTCCTGACCATTGGATATACGATACGATCAAATTTGACATTGACCCAATCTGGGAGTAAAATGGTGTCAAACAACCAGAATCCCCGAATGTCAAAGTCGTGAAGTAATGTGGGTCGTAGATCTAAGGATCCTTCATGACCCTTCTTGATCGTTAGATCGAGTAAAATGGAAGGATAAAGTAAGCGGTACCAATAACCAGTAGAAATCAATCATCCTTGCTTTATGAGCTCTCCGATAGGTAAACCTTTGGGGAATTGAAGGGTTAAGAACGACAAGGGTTGCGAACTCGAAAATCCCAAAAGTGGTGAAATCCCGCCAATCGTTGGATCGTGGGGATGAATTCGGGAGCAATGTGAGCCGTAGATCTAAGGATCCGTTGGGGTCCTTTCTCGACCGCCTGATCAACTAGTGGAAGGACAACATAATTACTTCGTTGAAGTCTTACTTCAGGAGTCTGGAACTTCAGAACAATGAGACTTCGGGGCTCCATGATATTTGACATGTTGGTGCATAGGTCAAACGCCGAAACGTCGAAGGTCGGAGTACGTGGCGGGAGTTCTAGAACTTCAGAACTCTGGGACTTCAGGACTTTGGGAAAAACTCGAGGATGTTGGAAGGTGGTTTAAACGCTGAAGCACCGAAGTTTCCCATGTTGAAGCGTCCAACCCCAATTGGACAAACCACATACGCTATGGTGATGTGGCGTGCCTGGATGGGTCCATATGGAATAGACACTAAGCCACATGTAACGTTGAGAGACATATTATTGATGTCATGGATGACACAACTTACCATCAAGGCAGATAGGATGCCCTTAGGATGATCAATATACATTATTAACAAATTGATGAGTTGGGTGGGGTCCAATTGGACAGGTGAACCTTATGTGTTGGATGGATCTCAAATGTTGGTCAGGAGACTATGACGTACTTCTACTCCATCCATCGAGGAGAATGGAATATTCCTCCATACCTTAGGTTTTGGGTAGTAATACTACACAAACTGCTCAAATTTTGAATGGATGGTATCGAGATGGAATATTCCTCGATACCATATTCGTTGGAGGGAAGTGAAGAGTGTGCTAGAGGAAGGTCCAAGAGATGATGGCGGTAAGTCCATGTAGACTGAAGTTCCACCGTGGCAGGATAGGTTAGTGCCACGTCAGGACCAAGGTGTCACCATGAAAATAGGTACGGACAATGAGATGACATACGGATGCCATGTGGAAATAAGAGATATGTTGCTTATGTAAACTTGATAACTTCGAAAGGTCATAATATTCATTCTAGAGCTCAATTTTGAGTGAAATTACTGTCGTCTGGAAGCTCTTGACGAGCAGAAGATGATGGAGCTGTGATAGGGAAGATTCAAGATCACTAGAAGAAGAGAAAATTTATACCCCATCCCTTAAAAGGGTACCTAAGGGGTTGGGTGTGTGACATAGTGGTATCAAAGAAGGCAACAACACTTGGCCTACATGAGCTCATGGAAGAGTCAATTAAAATTTTATTAGAAAAAAATTAAGGTGGAGGTCACCCTGCCCTACCCTATCTGTCAGAGAAAACTACAACACTAGGCTTGTATGGGCCAGAGATTAGTCATAGGACTTGTAAATAAAAATTTAGAGGATCCTGTCGAAAGGTGTTTCTACCTTTAAAGGATTATTCTTTATCTACTCAATCCCCTCGAGGATAGAGGACAACAGATTGAAATTGCACCTTGGAAACCCTTGCTGAATTAGAATAAGGGAAATTATATTGTTCCTTGACAAATTGATGACTACTCTTACACGAGTAGGAATATGCCAATATGCATTATTGGTAAAACCTGAATGAAAATGGCAGAGGTGGTAGAATTTTTCCTCTAAAGCTGTCTAAACCCAAACAAGGGACATGAGTCGGGTTGTCTTGATAATATAAGAATGTGTATCTTCTAGGGCAGACAAAGTATCTTGTAATTAAAGATGGCTTATTATATAAGGATTAAGACCCTTACGGAAAATTCCTTGTGCTTAAAGGAAGCCGATATGGATTGAAAGAATCCGTAGCAGTAATAATTACTGCTTTAATAAATATTAAACCCTGTATATGTGTAAGATCCCTCATGATCAAAGGATTGATGGAAAATGTGTAAGGTTAGTTTATTTGACCTACAGTGAATGAAAATGATTATTGGAGAAGAACCCAATTAAGCATTCAAAAAGGAGTCTTGAGGATTGTTGCTAGACCTCCCAGGAGAGGTAAAGAGATATAAACACATGAACAATTTATGATGCTCATGACTATAATAAGAGAAAGTATATACCTATTAATCTATGTACATGTATGTGGATGTGAATACAAATGGAAGATAGTTGGAATACATCTGCACTGTAAGCGTGGGTAAAGTGCTTAAGGCACGAGGGTATGTCAGAATTCATGTGGCAAAGATTGAGTATGCATATAACATGCATATACGATTATTATAGTTTGTCATTGGATGTAATATATGGTGATGTCATAGCTCATATGGTTAGTGATGATCTGATTATAAGCAACATAAGTAAAATGTTGATGATATCGATTGTATATTACACTATGAGGATAAAGGTAGAATGGTTAGTGAAATGTTGATCCCAAATGTTGTAAAGGAAGTGTTGGGGCACATATATATGAATAATGGGTCAGATTTACATCTAGAGGTGGATGGTATCCATATAAGGTATGGCTTGGTATACTCAAGTAGTAGTGAGAGGGAATCTATAAAAGGATCCCCTTGGTAAAAGGTTTGTTAACCAAAAATGGTTTGAGGCATGAAAACGAATCTTGATAAGTTGTCTTGTTGCCTTGGGCACTATTGAAATTGCCCAGATTGTACTCCTAGGTTGTTACAATTCTTCTATAGAAGTTTAGGAATGAGTGTTATCTTGCTGGTTATTGTCGTATGAAAAGGGAAACATAGTTACGAATTTGTCCACGAGACTTCCCATGTGAATATCATGTAAATGACTGTAAACTCTGAACAGAGAGGGCAGCATGGTGTTGAGTATTACTATGAGAATTTTCATAAGAATGACAGTAAGATCCTTGGGAGAAGGATTTGGAAGTCTGATATGTCCATGTATGGCATGGAAAAGGTGCAAACAATGAGCTTTCATGATGAATGTTTAGCTATGTTTGTATATGCTTGAGTGCATGGATTTAATGCATTGTAATATTTCTTGATATGAGGACCGATCTTAAGGCCAAATAGATATGAATGAATACCATTGATGCATGGCTAAATTTATTCTAAAGAGTCATGAAAGTTTTGTTTTGAATGATAGCTTGAGGGGAATGTGTTCCATTCCCTCAGGAAAATCTAGTACAAATAGATGAAAGAGTAAATGAGCAAGGATGCTCTGTTGTCATGATAAAAGGCAACATGATTATGCATATGTAAGTTAACAAAACAAGGAACATGTGTGGATAAATAATCTAGATGCATAATAAAGATGGCTGTTTATATTCCTTGTAGAATATTTGGTAAACAACTGAAATGATAAAGTTGAAGTTGACTCAAGGTTGAGACCATCAGAAATAGTGATGGATATGCAATAAGGAAGTTGCACGCTGAAAGAGTTTTTTGTGGAGGAACTGTGTAAAAACTCTGTCAGGAGAACACAGTCACAACCTTAATGACTATTGAGAATTAGGCAGTGGGATGTAAGCCTATATATATATATATATATATATATATATATATATATATATATATATATATATATATATATATAAGAATCTTGGATTACATTCTAAAACACAATGCATGAATTGAAGACTAACAAATGAACATTGAACATTTTGATAACTAAATGGTAATGTGCAGGAAGCACATGTTCATAATTCATTGTGAACAGAAAGCTTGTTGTTGTAACATGTTGAATTATCCAAGAAGGTTAAGGTGAACCTAACCAATACTATTCAAGGAAAAAAGAAGGGAGTAGATTGCATATGAAAAGATGGAGAAAAGGAGGAATACTTTTCTCACTTTAAAATTTGATTTGCTTAACATAGTTATGAATCTCAAAAAGGAACAACTGTGAAAGAAAAGAAAATGAATAAATAAGTATGTTTGAATGAATAGGCTTGGTTAAGCCATGTTAAGTAAAGGCGGCGAGGCCCTAGAAAATAACTCATTTGGACTGAAATTCTAGGGTTGTGTAGAAGGAGTTGGACAAGGGAAGAGTTCCTTGACTCCTTCCTTGTTGTTTATTGTATTTCTCTAGTATGAGAGATCGATTTATTGATGTAGGTAAGTGTTTTGGCATAAGGATGCTGATAGTTTTATGATTATAGAATACAACTGAAAATTGGATTGTGATTGCACTCGCTAACACTTTAAGGAGTAATGTGGTAGGAGTGCATAAAGATATGTTGGGGCATATCTTGAGACGTTTGATTGATTTAAATGCTATGATACATGCATTTTTGTTTTACATGAAGACTAATATATTTGTGATGAATGTCACATGTAGAAAGAAATTGGAGTTGTTGGGAAAGACAGTTACTAGTGATGGAAAACCTCAAGCAGAGGATGAATACACGAAGGTTGTTGTTGAAATTTGTTGAAGGGACTTTAAAAATATCCATAAATCACAAATGATGAGGTAATATTAGAGAGGATGTTGGAAGCCATAACAAGTATAAAATATCTCATGCTCATGTGACATGGGAATGTAAAGGGATTTGGTAAGGATCTCTTCTGAAAATATTTCATTATCTTCATGATATGAAAATAACTTTTGAATGGTTGTTGTATGCCATTGCTACCCAAGAAGGGTATGATTCAATAAAGAAGATAGCCTGAATAATAGAGGTATGACCCTCTGGAAATCAAGGATGATTTAAAATACTTGCAAGAAAATTCATGAACCAAGTGTCATGAATACATTGAAAAATCAAGAGTGATTGGGAATGAAAGTACTCATAGGTAGCACGTTGAAATTGAATGCATTAAGAAAATGCGATATTACATAAGAGGGTAGAAAATAAATTTCCCATTAAGGAAGGAGGAACTTCCAATACTCTTCATGAATTGTAAAGGTGTTAAAGAAAGGAAGTGTGTGGCCATAAGTATTGGCACCACTAGCTACCAATAAGAAAATAAGTGTTTAGATGCAACCATATGAAACTTGGGTTTCATATTATAATATGAAAATGAGGACATGATCAATTTGTATCATGAAACCCAGTCTTGCTGCAATAATGAACGAGAATGAATAAGCCATATGATGAAGAGGTTGGTTGAGCTCCAACACACCATGGAAAAGTACTTGTCATAAAGTGTGGCAAACTTGGAATCAATGCAAGGGTGCATTGGGTATGAATGTGGCAATGAACATTAACACATTAATTCAATTCATTTGATATTTGAATTGCATTTAGAAAATTTGGTATGCTGAAATGATGCATGCGTAAATAATAATATTTCATTTCTCTTTGTATCATCGAATAAATGAAAATGAATTGATTGTTACTATGCATAGTTCTGAAATTGATTGTGAGTCACTGCAAGTATGCAATGGAAATACAATGTGCATGAGAACTAACAATTTGTTTGTCTGATTGAAGTTGAAATTGTAGGAAAAAGGATCTTGGATATGACAATGTTGTAAGACCATAAGGAAGACCAATTTCATGTTGAGCCAAACTTCTATGGGAAGGTGAGATGAGAAAAGTTTGTCCTAGAGGGACAAAGAATGGCTATCAATCTAGAAAGCATGAAAAAGGATATTGTTGTGACATAAGAACCATGTGGTAAGCCATGATATCCCTAGAATATGTTTTGTTGTGGTAACACAAGCCAGAGGGATGCCTCGATAGATTGAGTCAGAGGGATGCCTCGACTGTAAGACTCGATGGATTCTCTAGAACTCTTCTTTTGCAAGAAATCCTTGGCAAGGCAAGATGGATCGCCAGAGGGATTGTATAGCAGAGAATGGGATGCCTGAGCTTGGGCCTGGAGGGTGAGTGACTACAAGGAAGATGAGACTTTGATAATTCTTGTAAACTGTTAGAACACATATAATTTTGAGCTTTTGAACTTTATATTTTGTGTCTTAGAAATATAAATTTTACCCAAAAAAGTAAAAAACTTAGAAAGCGGTCTTTTAAAATTAAAATAAATCCATTGGTTGTTATTTATCAATAAGGTGCTCATTAATGAGTTACTCTAATTTGATTGAATGGTCCTAATGATCCCTGAATTTTAGGAGCTGCCTGAGTTTTAAAAGAAAATCTATAATGGTCGCTTCACAGCTTCGCGCTTCAGGTATTCCAACAAATCTAAACAATAAAAACCCTGAAACTCTAAAGTCTCGAAGATAGCCATTCATGCTAATTCCTAAAGAACTTATGGATGAGCCATAGGACACATGTCCTTTAAAAATATTTTCTTGGGTTGACACATGGCACTTATTTTTGACATTTGTGTTAGACGATTCACACGCTTTCAAGTGGCACGTGGCACCTCTCTTTTCTTTACATGACATCAAGAATGACATCATCTTTGCCATGTCACTCCAAGAGATTTCTCTTTGGGAGTTTTTGATTTCACAATCCCCAGAGTATCAAAGCGTCGAAGTAAAGTAATTAAAAAAAGTAAAAAGGGGTTTCAAAGAGTTAATAAAACAGTTAACAACTTTAATTAGTCATGATTAAGCGTTAATTAATTGCTTCGCAGTTTCGAGCTTCAAAATTTTTTCCTTGTGCTATATTCAAAACTTCTGAATTCCAAACTTCCGAAATACTTAAAGTTAATACAACATTTTAAATAATGATTAATTAAAACATAAAAGTGATTACTTAGAGATTAACTCCTCTGCGAATTCGGACTTCGGGAGATTTCCATCTTGTCACATCCAAAACCTCTGAACGCAAAACCATTGAAGTATTAATGACATTTATGATTGATTAAGGTTAATGATTTCAAATAAAGATTGTGAATCACCAGGTAATAAATTCCATTAAGTTTGTAATAAAGTCTTCATCAGTAGAGCTATACGAAGATCGATAAACTTTTTGAATAAAGCACTTCGAATTTCAAAATCATTTTTACCATTTGCAATTAGCATTTTTTTATTCAGTGTAGAGCTTACAGACTTCTCTTGTCACATGTAGGCTAATTCTATTTCCTTGAGGATTATGGAGCCATGAAAAGCTACAAAGAAGCTTGATGCATCGAGTGATGATTCAAATCCAAATGCAGACGTTCTAGCAGATACAACTCTGCGAGTTGCGGATGCCATTAAAACTTGGAAGCGGGTCTTTGATATCTTAGAGCATGAGATTATTAATTGTCCAGATGACTATGCTGAAGAAGACGATGAGTCCTTTACAACTAATCTTAGATTAGTAGCATAGTCAGAACTGCATAAGATTGTTGAACATCATAGAATCATACCCTACCACGATATGATAAATTGGGCTTTGGAACATGTCGACATCCAAACCAGGAGTGGCATAAACTACCAACAGGATGCCATCGACTCTTTCCGACCAGAGAATCTACAAGTAATGTACAATCTTTCCCCTACCCCTAAATACACTTACAATGCCACATTTCTTCTAGATTTTGAGAAAAGGGAATTCACTCAATATGGTAGAAATGGTCATGATATAGTCAATACCTGGTGGGGACATCCAAAAAAATTCAGAGGCGACGCTCATGGTATGTATGCCACTGCGTCTTTAGATGCTCATATGTTGGATATAACCATGATGATCTGTTGTTTGTTTGGGAAGAATAACCCTACACATTTCTCAGTTGAGTGGGTATCCATAATGAATGAAGTAGCCGAGGGTTATACCTTCAATTGGGCTAAAATGCTATCTGATAATTTAGCCATGGAAATTGATGAGTATAAATCAACAAAATAAAAAGGGCAACCTGCTCCTTTTTACATTTCTCCCTATATTATGGATTCCATTTGTTTCATGACCAATTTTCCCCTGATGAATTGACGTTGGAACCCGACCAGTTCTGAGTCAATACATTTCTACCACTCCAAATTATGGGAGGAAAATTCCAAAGATTTCTTCTACGAAATATATCACAACGTTGTGGTACCTGTACACATAGCTATCTATGGTCACCCGTCGCCCCATATTTCAGAAAATATTATGGGGAACTTAGGCACACTTGCATACCAGTTCATTGAGGATAATTTCTCCTATACCAGAGTATTTGGTTGTCTCGTTTCTTCTCATGTGTTTCCATAGTTTTTACCCGACAGGATGGTGTGCAAAGAAGTGGCATACCAGATAGTAGCAGGAAGTATCAACAAGGAGTTGAAAGAAGCTCAGAAAAATGTTTGACCAACTTTTCCCATTCAAGTTGGCATGTTCACATTATTAGATTTCGATCATTCTAAAGTCGAGGTTGCAACCCTAGAAGATGTCAAATTAGTTGACATTGAATTCAAGAAGAATGATCCACATAAGATAGTGGAAAATCATTTGGCTCAGTTTAACATCAAGCGATACATCCATGAGAATTATCCTTATGACGAGATGTTCAGGGGAGTTAGATATTATGAGGAAGTTCAAAGCAGATTCCAAACTCTGCCTCTTGACCAACAAGCTAGTTTCCTCATCTTTCAAAAGCACATACGAAACAATTTGCCAAATATATTGCAAGGAGAGTAAAAACCCATTCCTTCTTCATAGGAAGCTAGACCCACAAGATATGAGCCAATTTTCTCGACTAAGCACAAAGTTGAAGAAGTCCCAAAAATCCCAAAAGTGTTATTTCACAAAATAAGAGCTTCACTGTCAGGACCGAATGATCCACAAGTATTATATCGGTTCGAAACTTTCATGAATCTGGGACAAGTTGTTCCTCATTCAATGCTAACTACTTCTGTTGGCACCCCAAATAGAGAAGGATATGAACATTCTACATAACTTATTTCTCATATTACATCATTAACCTTTTTATAGACCAGCTTCGAAAATCCTAGTTCTGAACTCACTTTTGTAGGTGATCTTACTCCTATCTTTCCTGAAGATATGTCTCCCTCAAATTTCCTTTTCAGTAAGAAACAAAAATCTATTGTAAAGAGAGAATCTCACCAAAAGGATGGAGTAGTCACTAAAAGAAAAAGATTGGTGTATGATGGGAAAGGCCAAGATGATCTTGATTTTGTGAAAGAAGTTGCAGGTTCACTAGGGGCTTTTTCCACTGCCAATCAATGGTCAATGGAAAATTTAACGGAACAACTGCGACATAAATGTCTCTTGGTAAAGAAATTGCAGAATGAGATACATAGTACAAAACAAATTGTTAGGAGCAGGATGAACCAAGACATTGAACAAAGCAGGGCTAGTTATCAACATCAAATGAAGAAGTTACATGATAACCTTGAGATTCTCTACCAAAGTTCACAGACCAACCAAGTTTTGATCACTCGGCGTGATGATTTGATTGAAAAACTACAGAACAAATTGACCCTAACAGAGAACACAACAATATATATTACTGCCTTCAAAACACAAGCATCAGAAATTAATGAGAAGCTGGAAGTTGCAGTAGACCTTTCTCTAAAAAATATTTATGTCAAGGAAAAAGAGGCTTGCATAGCCCGGTCTAAGTTTCAAGAGGTTCTCATATGGAAGAAGAAAGATAATACCCCTGGTCTTACACTTCTCTCTCATTCTGAACAAGTAAGATGTGAAATGGCCCTAAAATCCTGGGAAACAAATCTGGAAGAAGGAAAGAAACTTGCCAGAGATGTAAAAGAGGCTTTTCTAGAGGCATTATCTTCAATTAATAAAAATATGATTGAATTCGAAGGGAATAATATCTCATAGGCATTGGGGCATATCAAAATAGAAATGAACCAACAAAGCTCCAGAAAGAACAAGGAAAATACTCAGGCGACCATCCAAGAGATGAGCCAGATTGATTTACTTAAAATCAATGAATGGTTGGTTCATCCAAGTTCACAATATCAAGTCACCGTACAAGAAGTGAACAAGATCTAGGAGAAGCTGCCACAAATATAGAATAATATGTTTTCCTTTGAATTTAATGAAAATATTGATCCTTCAAGATTCGTGGTAGCATTGATGGACATGTGCACCTAATGAATTGAACAGAGAAAAGCGAGTGTCACTGGGAGAAAATGAAAAAAACATGCACAATGTCCACTTTCTCCACCCACTCTACCTTTCAACCTCCAACCTGTCACACTCTACACGTCACTTACCCCATCTATCTCTACCATCCGCATTCTTGCATCCACTCATCCCACCTCCTTATTAGACACTTGTTCCCACATCATCCTATTCGTGAACAATTAATCTTCCGTGTAACCGTTAGCTAATCGATAACGAACCAATGCTAATCTATCTGTTCAAATACCACCCCCATATATTCAACTGCAATTCTTTATCCTGGTGAATGCATTCGAAGGGACAGATGGCAATGAAATCGATTGGAAAAGACAACAAGCCAAATGATTGTGGTGGTGTTAATCGACATCTATACCCAATTTAAAGAACAAAGGAAAAAAAACGCATCTGAAAGCAAATGGAGGGACAGATGAAGCACCGACACATATCAACACTATCTACATGTTGTTATTTCATTTGAATTGTATTCTATTTTTAGGCAGATGTTGCAGGAAGTCCAACGGTTTTCAGTTGAGACAATTTTTGTATAAATATATAGATTTTAGATCTATTTGAGGCTGCTTCTTGCCGAATGTAAAAGATAAACTCTTTTGAATATTAATACAACTGCAGAAAGAGATTCTAAGTTTCGTTCAATTTGAGTTATGTGTTTCCTCTGTGTTTCCATTTCTATGAATTTCTTTCTGTAGTTCTTGAAGAGTGAATGATTGCAATTTAGTACTACATCTACTATGATCATATTATAGAAGTTCATTCAATAAAAAATTTTCCTCTGTTATTACTATAAGTAGAACAAGACCCGTGATCTGCGTGAATTACTGCATTTTTATCTCCTTTTCAAGGGTGCATCTTCTACTTTTCTTCTACTGCAAACAAGGTGAGACTTATTTGTAATTAATACCTGACATTGTTTAATAGTTTTGTAAATCATTTATACATAATTTGACATTATAATCATGACTTAGATAATGGGATACAACCTCTGTACTATCTTATCTTTAATTTCATTTAAATATTATTTCTCATAAAACTGAAGGTAGAAAAAAACACTCACAAAAAACGCTTCATTTAAAACCTTTGATGCCTGACATTATTATTTGAGCCTTAGAATCAATCTCAGGAACAACATATTTTTGGCGTCGTTGCCAGGGATAGAGAAATGAAATCATTTTTCCCTGGGAGAACAACAAAGTTAAATTTTGGCCTTTGATGGTGAACAAAGATTGAATACGTGGATAAGGCTTACTTTATCTTTCACCCGACGACTCCATTGTATACAAAACTAGCATTTGGTTGAAATAATACTAGGAAAAACCTAGACGAAAAGTAGACTATGCCAGTTTCGGATATCGAAAAATTGTTGAAACCAAATGGATATCTCAGACAAACTTCTGCATCGGCATGTAAGGTCCATCAACCTAGAATTATGCAAGTTAATGCTAAGATTGCCGCTTAAGAACTAAATCTTAAAGAAAGTTTTTAAAAAGTTCATTATGCATAAGCATCAACAAGTAAACCTGAAGTTAAACTTGAAACTCCAGAGGTAATTATTCCTGAAATAAAATTTGAGATTGACCAGACCATCCCTATTTCATCAATAGATACTTTTACCACCGAAAACAAATAATTCATTTCAATCCCTACTATCATTAGTACTCAACCGATTCTTTCTCTTCCCAAAGTAATTTTTTTTGTTTTTGAAAACCCTGAAGATTATTTTCTATACTTAGATTCATCCCCTATTACTTCTCCTATCTATACATCAGGTAAACCTGAGGAACCAAGCTCATGTTTTCCTTTTCCCCCTCATCTAGATCTTCCATATTCTCATGATCATTTTCTCAAACTTCATTCACAACATCCCAAAGTAGTCAAAAGATCAATAGATCATTATTTTGAAGTTTTTTAAGATCTCTTATTTAGTCCTTGAATTTCGTCTCCTAGACTTTCAATGGACGGTGTTGGTGCTGGAGGTGCTGGAGGTGCTGGAGGTGTAGGGGCTGGTGGACAAGCTCAACCCCCTAGGATCATTGCCAAGGTCATTTCTAGATATGCTCCCTTATTTCTTCCTGTTTTCCTGCATGATTTACCCAAAATTTACATGAAGAGACTACCTAAATTCATGGGAGAAGGGGATCTAACAACAACATAACATATAGCCTTTTTCGATCAATTTTCTTATATTCTTGGCATTGAGCACGAGGACATTTACACGAGACAATTATTACATAATTTTGAAGGATATGTAATAACTTGGTTCAGAGGAATTCCAGTAGGTTCTATACGATCATATAGTGATCTGGAAACTTCCTTCCTAAGGAAATGGGGCGAGAAAAAAGATCATCTTTATTACTTAACTGAATTCGGAGCCTTGAGAAAGAATACTTATGAATCGGTCCTAGAATTTATCCAAATATTTAATAATCTTTATCACAAAATCCCAGCTGAAGTTAAAACTTCTCAACTAGCTACAGAAGTCACTTTTGTAGGGGCTTTTGATTCTGATTTCACTCTACTTTTGAGAGAAAGAAGATCCACTACTTTGGTGGGAATTCAAGATGATTCTATAGAGATTGAATCCAATATGATGGCATCCGGGAAGTTGAAAACTAAAGCTGAGATGGGAACAAGAGAACCCATGCATTTTAAAGAACATGCAGGGCCCTTTGGATCTAGAAAGTCTGCAGAGGAGAAAATGGATGAGATGGCCAAAATTATTAAAGATTTATCGAACAAAATTTCTAGGATGGAAATAGAGAAATCCAAACCCGATCCATACGTTAGGAATCAATTCAGAAGAAATCATAATCCTCAAATACAACAAAGGCAAATAAAAAATGAGGATTAAAAGATTCAAGCTTCGTTTAAAACTGAGAATTTCATACAGAGAGATGAGGTGCAAGATTATGAGGAATTAGAGGAAGATCTAAACAACCTCAACGATGATGATCTTGAGCCTCACCTAACCAAACAGGATTATGAGAAATCCTTAGATCTGGAATCTTTGTTTAACAATGATGAAAATATCAACAATTTGAGGGACTCTACATACAAAGGTCTCGCTGACTCAATAATGGTCGAGCTTCAACATGAATATGAATTGAGGCCAAGAGAAAGAAGTCCTACAAATATTCCACCAATTTTTTTTATTATCATGAAACAAAGCAAATGAGGCAACAATTACAAAACTATCAACTGAAACACAAGCTGCCTGAATAAATCAAGTTGAAACGAAATCAATGCAAACTAAGAAGACATAAAATATAGAAGCTGAAGTTCAGACTAGGGAAATTGAAAAACCAATTGGGACTTTCAATTTAGAGAATGAACTTAATAAAATTAAAATTCCAGTGCCTCTTTTTGTACTTTCGAGGAACTCGATATATGAAAAAACAAATCGCTAAAGCAATAAATTTTTCTGATGTTGAATGTCGAGCTGATGTTATCAATTTGCTGGATGAAAAACCTACAATCATGTTTGGACCACACATTGAAAATAATAAGGATTTTGTTGCTCTGTTCTATATTACATTGACTATGCACATTCATTTACTTCACAATTGCGTGTTAGACTCGAGAGCCTCACATAATTTAATGCATAATATTATCATGGAAAAATTGGGCCTTGAAATCACTAGACCTTGTCAAGATTTATACTCGTTCGATTCTAGAAAGGTTAAGTGTCTGGGTATGATTAAAGATTTAGTGGTAAATATTTCTCAAGTTCCTGTGAAAATTATTCTTATGGATGTGGTTGTTGTTGACATTTCTGCCAAGTATGGTATGCTTCTATCCAGATCTTGGGGTGCCAACCTAGGAGGATTGGTTCAGTTAGACATGACCTATGCTACAATTCGAATTTTTGGTGGACAATTTACTCGACTGTACAAAGAAACTAGACTGACGTATACTGTAAGTGACCCTCAAAACCCCAATAACTACCCAATATATGTTATTTATCAACATTTAGGAAATTTTATGTTATCCATAGACGACAATTTTGAAGAATGTATATAATAAGAAAATAAAAAAATAGAAATTTCAAAGAAAAATATAAATGTTAGAGAAGGGATGTGGAAAATGTTCTTCGATGTTGCTTGATCCTGGGAAGGAGTAGGAGCTGGAGTTTTATTCGTGGCACCAGGTGATGATTATGTTATTCCTTTCTCTTATATATTACAATGGGATGTTGATTATACCAATAATGTCTATGAATATGAATCTTTAGTTTTAGGATTAGAAGCTGCAAGAAAATTAAAAATCGAACTTTTGATAGTTTATGGTGATGATGAGCTCATTCTAAAGAAAATAAAACAACAATATCAAGCTAAGAATCTGAGATTGAGATCATATATAAATTGTGCCTGAGATCTTATAGAGAATTTCTTCTCATCCTTTAATATTCACTCAATTCCCAGAATGCAAAATCAACAAGTTGATTCTTTGGCCAAAGTTGTTGTGACTTTCATACCACCTACTGTTTTGAAGTTGAAATATCATATTGAGATGATACATAGACCTTCAATTCCCAGCAATGTTCAACATTGACAAGTATTTGAAGATTATGAACAAATCAAACAGTTCCTGGAAATGGTAGATGAGTTTTCTGAGACCCACATAGATCAAGAAAATCATAATGATCCTGCTTAGATTATGCTGGAAGGAGAGAACCCAGAAATGTTCCAAGATAAAATTGAAAATCACCACATGCTCCTACTTAAAAACAATCAAATTCCCAAAGTTTTGATCCCTCTAGAAAGGTTGTTTGACCAAGATGATATACCTTTAAAGCCTACTTTGAAACCTCAACCCGAATAAGCTGAAGACTGTAATGTAGGAACTAATGAAAATCCCAAAATGGTCAAAATATCAAAATATCTTCCGAAACAAATAAAGAGTAAATACGTTGAGTTACTTAAACATTATAAATATGTTTTTGCATGATCTTATGATGATTTAAAAACTATGATACTTTTTTTATTGAACATAAGATTCCCTTAAAACATGGTATTAATCCTTTCAAGCAAAAGCTTAGACATATAAACCTAATTCTTCCACCAGTAATAGAAAAGGAAGTTACAAAACTCCTTGATGCAAAAATCATCGTTCCCATTAGATACTCTGAATGGGTGGCCAATTTGGTCCCTGTTAGAAAGAATAATGACGAAATAAGGCTCTGCGTTGATTTCAAGAACTTAAATCAGTATTCTCTTAAAGATAACTACCTGCTCCCAAAAATGGATCATGTTTTAGAAAATGTAGTAGGGGCTAACACAATTTCTATGATTGATGATTTCTTAGGATATAATCAGATTGTTGTTCATGAGGATGACAGAGAAAAGACTGCATTTACTACTCCATGGGGAACTTTTATGTATGATAAAATTCCTTTTGGTTTGATGAATGCAGGAGCAAATTTCCAGAGAGCAATGGATATCGCGTTCATCGGTGAGAGAGACAAGTTTGTTGTTATTTATCTAGATGATCTGACAATTTTTTCCAATTCTGATGCAGAACATTTGGTGCACCTCAGACAAACTTTTGAAAAATGCATAAAATTTGGTTTGTCTCTTAACCCCAAAAAATCACACTTTGATGTGCAAGAAGGTAAGCTTTTAGGTCATATAGTTTCAAAATATGGAATCAAGGTTGAGCCTAAATGAGTTGAGACTATTGACTTGATTAATATTCCTAGAAATAGAAAAGAGATTCAATCTTTTTTAGGTAAGATTCAATTTTTCGAGGAGACTTATTCCTAAATTTGTTGAAATAATCAAATTGATTATAGATATGCTAAAAAAGGACAACGAAGTAAAATGGACTGCAGAAGCCAAAGCGTCTTTCGAGCATGTTAAGAAAGTTATAGGAGAAGAACCATTATTTGTAAGTCCGGACTATACAAAATAATTCTTAATCTTCTCTTTCGCTTCTAAACATACTATTGCAGCAGTGCTCCTTCAAAAGAATGAAGAAGGATTCAAACAACCAATAACCTTTTTTAGCAAAATCCTTAAGGATGTAGAGCTAAGATATGATATTATTGAAAAAAATCTTATGCAATGGTGAAGGCTCTCAAGGCTTCCAGAACATATGTCTTGCACTCAAAAATAATTTCTTATGTACCAAAAAATGCAATTAAAGATATCTTGGTTCAACTAGACAGTGATGGAAGAAGAGGTAGATGGTTGGCTAAAATTCAAGAGTTTGATTTAGAAGTGAAACCAACCAAGCTAGTGAAAGGTCAAGGTCTAGCAAGGTTGCTAGCTGAATCAAATTTCAGAGCGCTTGGAATAAATAAATTGGAATCACATGATTCTATTCTAGATATAGAGGAAATTGACGATCAAGCACCTATAATTCAGATTGAAGATAAGTTTTCTTCCTATGCCTAGTATCGTGATATTGTTACATACCTCCTTACTCTTCAATGCCCAAATGAAATGACTCCTTCTAAAGCAAGAACTTTAAAGCTACATGCAATTAAGTATTGCATTTTTTATGGCAAGCTATACTGGAAAGACCCTCTAGGTTTTCTTTTATGTTGTCTGATATAATCTGAAACATAAAGTGTCATTGATGAATTTCATGAAGGAGTATGCGGAGGACATCATGCATGGAGAGAAACAACTTACAATATTTTAAGGGAAGGATATTATTGGCCAAAGTTATTTACTGATGTAAATGCAAGGGCCAAAGCTTGCAATTCATGCCAATTGTTCGCTGGTAAGCAAACTCTCCCTGCCTTACCTTTAATTCTAGTAAAATATGAAGCTCCTTTCCAACAATGGGGCCTAGACTTCATTGGAGAAATTCATCCGCAATCAAGTGCTCAACATAGATGGATTCTAACCGCTACCGATTAATTTACGAAATGGGTTGAAGCCATTCCAACTCGGAATGCTACAAATTCGGTAGTAATAAAATTTCTGGAAGAAAACATCCTAGCAAGATTTGGTTGTCCTAGAAAAATAGTTATTGATAATGATCAGGATTTTAAATCTATGGAAATGATCAATTTCTGTCACAAATACAATATTATTTTAGGTCATTCTACATCTTATTATCCTCGAGGAAATGGGTTGGCTGAATCATCTAACAATATTTTGATGACTATAATCAAGAAATTTTTTACAGAAAATAAAAAATCTTGGCATATTCACTTAAAGTACGCCTTATGGGAAAATTGAATTGGCACCAAGAAATCTATAGGTATGTCTTCTTTCCAATTAGTTTATGGTATTGATGTTATCATTCCTATTAATCTTTCTCTTCCTGTGATGAAACTCTGGCAGGATCTAAATGAAGAGCCAAACGATGTTACTAGAAGAATGAATCAACTCATTGAAGTTCAACAAAACAGAGTAGAAGTGGATGATAAGCTTCAAAAGTACCAGAATAATATGAAAGCCCTTTTTGATAAAAAGGCCAAAGATAGGGAGTTTCTTCCAGGCGATTTAGTTTTAAAATGGGAAGATAGAAAGGAAGATGCAGGGAAACTTGGCAAATTCGATCATCTCTGGTTTGGACCATTCAAAATTGTAGCTGCTGAGGGAAAAAACTCATTCTCACTGGAAAATCTTAATGGATAAATCCTTGATGCTCCTATCAATGGGCGTTATTTAAAACTTTTCATGCAGTAGTTACATTTTGGATTTCTATTGTATATATTGGATTGGATAGATATTGGAAATTTTGATTTTCAATTTTTCTCTTTTTTTTTATCCAAGTCATTTGATCATTTGCTGTAAATATTTTTTAAATTTATGATTGCTTGACGTCATGGAAACGAAAAATAAGAACATCTTTATCACATATCATCTCTATTTTATAGGATTATCTGATATTTTATATTTCATTCCTTTTGCATAATAGATCTTGTTGAACAAGAGATGAGGCTGAATAAAAACTCGACACTCGTCTTTCAAGCATTTGATTTCTCTAAAAACAGGTGATAAATAAATAATTTTCCTTGCTGAAATTTTAAAAGGAAGATAAGGTATGAGTCCCTACTCTTCTTATAGTTCAAATAAAGTTTAAAAGTTCTTTTGAAATGAATGTGAAGGAATCGTTTCTCATGATAATATTATCACCTGAACTAAGAATCATAAATGTATAAAATTATAACTTGAAGTGCCATGCTGATAAGTTCTAAAGGCATCTCTGAAATAAAAATGAAATAAAAATAAGCTCGAAGGATGTTTGAACTAAATACAAAAACTTGTGTAGGATTAGGACATTTTGTTTCAGATCCTCTGAATCCTTGATTTGGTTATTTTTACCTATCCCCAAGTTCTTATCCACTTCATATTTTCTTTATAATTTCTTAGTATTCATAGAAAGAAAGAAACTTACCTTGACTCTGAAAAGTTAAAAACATATTTTCAAAACTAGATTAGGCGAAAATATTTATGTTCCTTTGATTTTAATTGAAAACGTATGTCTAGGTTAATCTTGATAATTTTAGCTCTTCTATCGGACTTTAAACTGACTAATTCACTCAAGGTTGACCCCTAAAAGATTAACATTCCCATAAATATTTTTCCTATAGGCGAAGGTGCATTGAAAATTGGAAGAAAGTTGGTTTCAGAGTATTCTTAAAATTGTTGACAGACCTTCTTTTCAAAAAATTTAAACAGATATCATCCCTTGTATGTCACATACAGATTGATTGCCCCCACTTCAAAATATTAAAATATAAGTCAGATGATGAAAGGAAATTCATAATTTGATTTCCCCCATCTTGTCCAAAAGAGATTATGAAAGGAAATTCATATGTTGATTTCCCTCATCTCAGTGAAATGCAAAAGTGTAAATTGAAGTGGTGAAAGGAAATTCAATGGGAGAAGTAGATAACTTCACCAGAGTACTGAACAAGATCACTAGCAGTGAAGCAATATCTATGATATCTGTAAGGCTTCCATACACATCTGTATATCATACTATGTTATCTAGTTCTTTTTCCAGTGATATTTACATCATGAACCAACTAGGTATTCCCTAAATAAATTGTTACATCTGCTTAACCTTGAAGCGGACAAAGTCAGTAGAAGACCGATATTTTAGTTAAAGTTATTTTGATTATCTTAAACAATTATGAATTAAAGTTTTTAGGAAAAGGAAATTCTAAATAACCTAACTTGAGATCAATCATTAAGTATGTTTTGAAGGTTTTTTGAGATTTGGTTAAGTTCGTTTTTCTATGTATGATTAATTCCTAAATAAAACTAGAAAATGTTTTTCAAAAAGAAATAATGACTCCATTTACCCAATAAAGGCACTTGGTATATTGTTCTTTCACGCCTCACAGGGAGCCACAATCCCCAAACGGAGCCTATGTTAGAACATGTATAATTTTGAGCTTTTGAACTTTATATTTTGCGTCTTAGAAATATAAAATTTTACCCAAAAAAGTAAAAAACTTCGAAAGTGGCCTTTTAAATTAAAATAAATCCATTGGTTGTTATTTATCAATAAGGTGTTCATCAATGAGTTAATCTAATTTGATCAAATGGTCCTAATGATCCCCGAATTTTAGGAGATGCCTGAGTTTTAAAAGAAAATCTTTAATGGTCGCTTCGCGCTTTAGGTATTCCAACAAATCTAAACAATAAAAACCTCGAAACTCCGAAGTCCCAAATATAGTCATTCATGATAATTCCTAAAGAACTTACAGATGAGCCATAGGACACATATCCTTTAAAAATATTTTCTTCGGTTGACACGTGACACTTATTTTTGACATTTACGTCGGACAATTCACACGTTTTCAAGTGACACGTGGCACCTCTCTTTTCTTAACACATCATCAAGAATGATGTCATCTTTGCCACGTCACTCTGAGAAATTTCTTTTCGGGAGTTTTTGATTTCACAATCTTCGGAGTATCAAAGCATTGAAGCAAAGTAATTACAAAAAGTAAAAAGGGGTTTCAAAGTGTTAATAAAGAAGTCAACGACTTTAATTAGTCATGACTAAGCATTAATTAATTGCTTCACAGTTTCGGGCTTCAAAAAAATTCCCTTGTGCTATATTCAAAACTTATGAATTTCAAACTTCTGAAATACTTAAAGTTGATACAACTTTTTAAAGAATGATTAATTAAAATATAAAAGTGATTACTTAGATATTAACTCCTCTATGAATTTGGACTTTGGGAGATTTCCATCCTGTCACATCCAAAACTTATGAAGGTAGAACCATCGAAGTATTAATGATATTTATGATTGATTAAGGTTAATGATTTCAAATAAAGATTGTGAATCACCAGGTAATAAATTCCATTAATTTTGTAATAAATCTTTGTCAGTAGAGTTATACGAATATCGATATAATTTTTGAATAAAGCACTTCGAATTTCAAAATCATTTTTACCATTTGCAACTAGCAGTTTTTTATTCAGTGTAGAGCTTACAGACTTCTCTTGTCAGAGGTAAGATAATTCTATTTCCTTGAGGATTATGGCACCATGAAAATTTGCAAAGAATGTTGATGCATCGATGATGATTCAAATCCAAATGCAAATGTTATATTAGACACAACTCCGTGAACTGCAGACGCCATTAAAACTTGGAAGCATGTTTTCGATATCTTAGAGCATGTGATTATTAACTGTCTAGACGAATCTACCGAAGAAGATGATGAGTCCTGTATAGCTAAGCTTAGATCGGTAGCACAATCAGAACTACATAATATTGATGCACGACCTAGAATCATACCCTACAATGATATGATAAATTGGGCTTTGGAACATGTCGACATCCAAACCAGGAGCATCATCAACCACCAGAAGGTCGTCGTTGGCACCTTCCGACCAGAGAATCTACAAGTAATGTACAAGATTTCCACTACCCCTAAATACACTTACAATTCCACATTTCTTCTAGATTTTGAGAGAAGGGAATGCACTCAATACGGTAGAAATGATCATGATATAGTCAAGACCTGGTGGGGACATCCTGAAAAATTCAGAGACGACGCTCATTGTATGTATGCCACTGCGTCTTTAAATGCTCATATGTAGTATATAGCCATGATGATATGTCGTCTGTTTAGGAAGAAGAACCCTACACATTTCTTAGTTGAGTGGGTAGCCATAATGAATGAAGTAGCCGAGGGTTATACCTTCAATTGGGCTAAAATGCTATCTGATAATTTGGCCATGGAAATTGTTGAGTATAAATCAACAAAATCAAAAGGGCAACCTGCTCCTTTTTACATTTCTCCCTATATTATGGATTCCATTTGTTTCATGACCCCTTTTCCCCTGATGAACTGAAGTTGGAACTCGACCAGTTCTGAGCCAATACATTTCTACCACTCCAAATTATGGGAGGAAAATGCCAAATATTTCTTCTACAAAATATGTCACAACGTTGTGGTACCCATCCACATAGCTATATATGGTCACCCGTTTCCCCGGATTCCAGATAATATTATGGGAAACTTATGCACACTTGAGGATTGGTTCATTGAGGAGAATTTCTCCTATACTAGAGTATTTGGTTGTTCCATTCCTCCTCATGACCTTCCATAGTTTTTACCCAATAGGTTGGTGTGCAGAGAAGTGGCATACCAGAATGTAGCAAGAGGTATCAACAAGGAGTTGAAAGCAACTCAGAAAAAGGTTTGGCCAACTTTTCCCATTCAAGTTGGCATGCTCACATTATTAGATTTCGGTCATTCTAAATTTGAGGTTGCAGCCCTGGAAGATGTCAAATTAGTTAACATCGAATTCAAGAAGCATGATCCACATAAGATAGTGGAAAATCATTTGTCTCAATTTAACATGAAGTGATACATCCATGAGAATTTTCCTCATGACAATATGTTCAGGGGAGTTAGATCATATGAGGAAGTTCAAAGCAGATTCCAGGCTCTGCCTCTTGAAAACAAGTTGGTTTCCTTAGCTTTCAAAACCACAAATGAAATAGTTTTCCAAATATATTGCAAGGAGAGTCAAAACCCATGCCTTCTTCACAGGAAGCTAGACCCACAAGATCTGAGCCAAGTTGATCCACTAAGCACAAATTTGAAGAATTCCCAAAAATCCCATAAGTGTTATTTCACGAAATGAGAGCTTCATTGTCATAACTGAATGATCCCCAAGTATTAGCTCGATTTGAAACTTTCATGAATCTAGGACAAGTTGTTCCTCATTCAATGCCATCTACTTCTTCTTGAACCCTGAATACAACAGAACAAGAACATTCTACATAAATTATTTATCTTATTACATCATTAACCCCTTTACAGACTAGCTTCGGAAATCCTAGTTCCGAGCTCACTTTTGTAGGTGATCTTACTCCTATATTTCCTGAAGATATGCCTCCCTTAAATTTCTTTTTAAGCAAGAAACAAAAAGCTATTGTAAAGAGAGAATCTCACCAAAAGGATGCAGTAGTCATTAAAAGGAAAATATTGGTGTATGATGGGAAAGACCAAGATGATCTCGAGTTTGCGAAAGGAGTTGCACGTTCACTAGGGGCTTTTCCCACTGCCAATCAATGATCAATGGACAATTTAACCGAACAACTATGAAATAAATGTCTCTTGGTAGAGCATTTTCAAAACGAGATACATAGTACAAAACATATTGTTAGGAGTAGGATGAACCATGACATTGAACAAATCAAGGCTAGTTATCAGCATTAAATGAAGCAATTACAGGATAACCTTGAGTTTGTCTACTGGAGTTCATAGACCAACCAAGGTTTGATCACTCAACATGACGATTTGATTGAGAAGCTATAGGCCAAATTGACCCTAACAGAGAACACAACAATAGATATTACTTCCTTCAAAACAAAAGCATCAACCATCAATGAGAAGATGGAAGTTTCCCAACAAGAGCTCTATGAAAATGTAGATGCTATTTAGAAATGCTATCAGGTAGTAGACCTTTCTCTAAAAAATATTTATTTCAAAGAAAAAGAGACCTGCACAACCCGGTCTAAGTTTTAAGAGGTTCTCATATGGAAGCAAAAATCTAATACCACTGGTCTTACCCTTGTCTCTCATTCTGAACAAGTAAGAGGAGAAATGGCCCTAAAATCTTGGGAAACAAATCTAGAAGAAGGAAAGAAACTTGACATATATGTAAAAGAGGCTTTTCTAGAGGCATTATCTTCAATAAATAAAAAAATGATTGAATTCTAAGGGAATAATATCTTAGAGGCATTGGGGCACATTGAAATCAAAATGAACCAGCAAATCTCTAGAAAGAACAAGGAAAATATGCAGGTGACCATCCAAGAGATGAGCCAGATCGATTTAGTTAAAATCAATGAATGGTTGGTTAATCCAAGTTCACAATATCAAGTCACAATCCAAGAAGTGAACAAGATCTAGGAGAAGCTACCACAAATATAGAAGAAGATGTTTTCCTTTGAATTGAATGAAAGGATTGAGCCTTCAATATTTGTGGTGGCATTGATGGACATGTGCACCCAATGCATTGAATAGAGAAAAGTGAGTGTAGCTCGGAGAAAATGAAAAAAAACATGCACAACGTCCACTTTCTCCACCCACTCTACCTTTCACCCTCCAACCTGTCACACTCTACACGTCACTTACCCCGTCTATCCCTACCACCCGCATTCTTGAATCCACTCATCCCACCTCCTTATTGGACACTTGTTCCCACATCATCCTATTCGTGAATAGTTACTCTTCCCTGTAACTGTTATCTAACCCATAACAAAACAACACTGAGCTATCTGTTCAAAAACCACCCACATATCTTCAACTGCAATTCTTTATCTCGGTGAATGCATTCTAAGGGACAGATGGAAATGGAATCGAATGGAAAATACATTAAGACAAATGATTGTGGTGGTATCAATGGACATGTGTACCCAGTTTAAAGAAAAAAGGAAAACAACTGCATCTACAAGAAAATGGAGGGACAAATGAAGCGACATCACATCTCAACACTATCTTCATGTTGTTATTTCATTCCAATTGTATTCTATTTTTAGGAAGATGTTGTAGGAATTCCAACAGTTTTCAGTTGAGACAGTTTTGTATAAATAGATAGATTTTAGATCTATTCAAGGCTGCTTCTTGCAGAATGTAAAAGAGAAACTATTTTGAATATTAATACAAGTGCAAACAGAGATTCTAAGTTTCGTTCAATTTGAGTTATGTGTTTCCTCTGTGTTTCCATTTCTCTGAATTTCTTTCTGTAGTTCTTGAAGAGTGAATTATTTCAATTTAGTACTACATATACTGTGATCATACTATATCAGAAGTTCATTCAGTAACAACTTTTCCTCTGTTATTACTGTACATAAAATAAGACCTATGATCTGCGTGAATTACTGCATTTTTATCTCCTTTTCAAGGGTGCATCTTCTACTTTTCTTCTACTGCAAACAAGGTGAGACTTATTTGTAATTGATACCTGACTTTGTTTAATAGTTTTGTAAATAATTTCTACAACATTTGACATTATAATTGCGACTCAGATAACTGGATACAACCTCTGTATGGTCTTATCATTAATTTCATTTAAATATTATTTCTTAGAAAAATGAATGTAGAAAAAATAACTCACAAAAAAATGCTTCATTTAAAACCTTTGATACCTGACATTATTCTTTGAGCCTTAGAATCAATCTTAGGAACAACATCTTTTTGGCACCGTTGCCGGGTATGGAGAAACAAAATCATCTTACCCTAGGAGAATGACAAAGTTAAATTTTGGTCTTTGATGGTGAACAAAGATTGAATACGTGGATAAGGCTTACTTTATCTTTCACCTAACGACTCTATTGTAGACAAAACTGGAATTCGGTCGAAATAATACTAGGAAAAACCCAGACGAAAAGCAGACTACGCTAGTTTCGAATCCTGGAAAATTGTTGAAAGCAAAGGGATATATCAGACAAACTTTTATATCGGAAGGTAAGGTCCATCAACCTAGAATTACGAAATTTAATTCTAATATTCTCGCTGAAGAAATAAATCTTAAAGAAATTTTTAAAAGAGTTCATCTTGCAGAAGCATCAACAAGTAAACCTGAAGTTAAACTTGAAACTCTAGAGGTAATTATTCCTGAAATAAAATTTGAGATGGACCAGACCATCCATGTTTCATTAACAGATACTTTTACCAGTGAGAACAAAGAATCCATTTCAATCCCTACTATCATTAGTACTTAGCCGATTCTTTCTCTTCCCGAAGTAAAATTTTTTGTTTCCTTTGATGGCCTTGTGGCCTGGTAAGTGTGAAGTAGAATTTGATTATCACATTATGTTAATGAATTTCTGTTTAATCTTGTTTAGTGAAGGAGGACTGTTTATAATGGCCTTTAAACAAATTTGGTGCAAAATGCGAGTGACCCCCTGTCTATATATTTATACATGCTAATCCTCCAAAGGATTGCTTAAGGATAAAATCCATGAACACAGAGTCGGGACAGACTCTACAGTACTGTTATGAACTCATCCATCCCTCAAAATTCCCTTTCTTGTTATAGAATTTGATTTCTATAAACGGAATACGCTTCCTTCAAACCATTCTTCCAAGTAACCGTAGGCTCAAGTCCATGAATTTAACCAAAGCTTGGGTAATATTTAAGAGTGTATCCCTTTAGGGCTTGTTAAATTCCCATATGACTAGGGTTTTGTGACCCTTTGCTACGCTTGAAAATGATCTAAGTATTTCGAGCTTTGAGACTTCAGAGGTCCAGGGCTTCAGGATGTTAGAACTTCACAACACTCTAATCCTGTCGAAGGCAACTTGCTGACACGGTTACCAGAGAGTTTACTCGACAACTGGCGGTTTCTTATCCACTATCATGGGATCTGCCTTATCGTTAAACCTTGACCAGTTTTTCGGCTGCGAAGTAACCTGAGCCATCGATCTAAGAACTTTTGGGACCTTTCCTGACCATTGGATATACACTACGGTCAAACTTGGTGTTGACCCACTCTGGGAGTAAAATGTGTCAAACAACCATAATCCCCGAATGTCGAAGTCGCAAAGTAATGTGGGACATAGTTCTAAGGATCCTTCGAGGCCCTTCTCAATCGTTAGATCAAGTATAGTGGAAGGATAGAGTAAGAGGTACCAATAACTGACAATAAGCAATCATCCCTACTTTATGACATCTTCGACAGGTAACCCTTCAGGGAATTGAAGGGTTACGAACGATAAGGGTCGCGAAATCGTGAATCCACGAAGTGGTGAAATCCTGCGAGTTATTGGATCGTGGGGAAGAATTCGAGAGAAATGTGATCCGTCGATATAAGGATCTGTTGGGGTCCTTTCTCAACCGTCTGATCAACTAGTGGAAGGACAATGTAAGTACTTCGGTGAAGTATTACTTCGGGAGTCTGAAACTTCGAAACTCTGAGAGATTTGACATGTTGGTTCATATGCCAAACACCGAAGTGCCAAAGGCTGGAGCATGTGGCAGAGTTATAGAACTTTTGAACTTCGAGACTTTAGGACTTTTGGAAAGACTCGAGGATGTAGGAAGGTGGTTTAAACACCGAAGCGTTGAAGTTTCCCATGTTGAAGTGTCCAACCTCGATTGGACGAGTCCGCATACACTGTGGTGATGTGGCATGCCTGGATGGGTCCATGTGTTGAGTAGACATTAAGCCACATGTCACATTGAGAGACAAAGTATTGATGTCATGGATGATGCAAATTTCCAGCAAGGAGAATAGGACGATCAATGTCCATTATTAACAAATTGATGAGTTGGGTGGGGTCTAGTTGAATAGGTGAACCTTATGTGCTGGATGGATCTCAACTGTTGGTCAGGAGACTGTGACATGATTCTACACCATCCATCGAGGATAATGGAATATTTCTCGATACCTTGGGTTCTAGGTAGTAATATTGCGTAAAATGATCAAACTCTGAATGGATGGTATCGAGAGGGAATATTCCTCAATACCATATTCATTAGAGGGAAGAGAAGAGTGTTCCAGAGGAAGGTCTGAGAGACGATGGTGGTAATCCCGAGTAGATTGAAGTTCCACCATGTCAGGATAGGTTAGTTCCACTTCAGGACCAAGGTGTCTCCATGACAGTTGGCATGGACAATGAGACAACACGAGAATGCCATGTGGAAATAAGAGATATGTTTCCTATGTAAACCCGATAACTTCAGAAGGTCATAAACTTCGTTCTAGAGCTCATTTATGAGCGAAATTACTATCATTGGGAAGCTCTTGACGAGCAAAAGATGATGGAGTTGTGATAGGGAATATTTAAGATCACTAGAAGAAGAGAAAATTTATACCCCATCCCTTAAAAGGATACCTAAAGGGTTGGGTGTGTGACAAAATTATTTTCCACAAAATTTACCACAATGGTCAGTTCTCAACACCTTAATCTTCTTATATGGCTGGTTTTGTACAAGAGATTTAAAATCTTTGAATTTCTCGAAAACCTATGATTTCTTCCTCAAGAAATATATCCATGTCTTCGTAGAAAAATCATCTATGAAGGAGGCATAATATAGGTTTCCACTAAGTGAAGGAACTGAAACACGGCCAAACACATCAGTATGAACCAACTCTAGGGTCCCATTTGAACTTTTCGATCCATATGGGAACCTCACCCAACTTTTCTTTCCATATATACAATGTTCACAAAAGTTGAATTCTAGATTGCATTGAGGAAAATATTAAACCATACCTTTGTCATGCATAACTCAAAGTCCTTTTTCTCCAATTTGTCCCATACCCTTGTGCCATAGCATGGCCAGGTCAAATTTATGATGACTTGTCGAGTCGGTTTGAATCAACTCAGCCCAAGTCGAGTCGAGTCGAAGTCGAGTTGAGTTGAATTCGATTTGACTTCAGGAAAAACGATGTCGTTGCATCCAATCGAGTCGACACTCCTTAATAAATTGTATATGGTTCCAATACAAACTCCTTTCATTAATACCATCACACCTATGAACATATTGCATGAATCCTTATGACACAGAGTTTGCACTCCTGCATCACTCATATTGCTGACAGATATCAGGTTTCTTTCTAAACCTGGAATGTGTAGCACACCTAGAAGGGTTCTACTCCTCCCATCCTGCAGTATCAGTAGAACTCTTCCTTGTCCAACAATTTTGGTTGCCGATTCATTCCCCAAGAACACATCTCCTCCTTCATATCGTTCATATTCGTAGAACCATTCTCTATGTGGCATCATATGATAGGAGGCTCCTGAATTGATCAACCAAACATATTGATCTGACTATGTACTGGTCAACTCCATGCACACATTTCCTTCCTTATCTGGAGTCGTCTTTCTCTCAATCGACTGCTTCTCGTTGGATCCTGTACTGACTTCCATTTCCTTTGACTTGCAGTCTTTTTTGTAATGCCCAAATTTATTGCATTTCCATCATATTCTCGTCGACTGAACATGGGATTTAGATATACCCTTCAACTTAGAATTTATACCAGAGAATTTACCTTTATCTCTGTCAATCGGTCGACATCTCACCACTAATGCATCTTTGTTCGATCCTTCCATGTTCTTCCTTCTCATTTCTTTGACAACAGAGATACAACCACATATTCTAGTTCTAATTTGGTTTTATTACTCCCTATAGCCATGACTAAGCTATTCGAGGAATCTGGAAAAGAACATAATAGGCTAACATGTTTCTCCTCCTTTGTGATTTTAATATCTACAGAAGACAACTGGCTTAAAATGGTATTAAACGCATTTAAATGATCAGTCACTGGAGTTCCCTCACTCATTCTCAGAAGATAGAGTTTCTTTCTGAGAAATAAATTATTTACTAGGGATTTCAATTGGTAGAATCTCCCCAACTTGTCCCACAATTTCTTGGCCGAATCTTCACCTGAGACATTCAGCAGTACCAAATCTGCAAGCCAAAGTCGAATCGTACTCCTTGCTCTTCTCTCGAGTTTCTCCCATTCTTCCATCGAGATACTGGTTGGCATGGTACCTAGATAGACTGTTGTCCATTGTTCTTTATCTACAAGGAGATCTTGAATTTTAAGCTCCCAAAGCTAAAAATTATGGCCATTGAATTTTTCGATCTCTATTCTCGAGCTTCTCACCATTCTTTAACACAATCTTTAAAGATTTCTAACTTATGACTCTTACTGAACCTAGGGATTATCTCATATACAAGGTTGTTAAACCAACCTATGATACCACATGTTAGGAAATGATAACACTTCCATGCTAAACCTAGCAGAAGAGAGGAATAAATATTTAAACAAGAAAGTAAATGACAAAGAAAACACACTATACATAGAGATTTTACCCTGGGAACCCAAACCAGGAAAACCAACATTCCTTGAGAATTATTCTCTCTTGTTATCTTATTCATTTAGAATAAAATTTTACATGCCTAACCTTGGTCCACACCTAATACATAATCAACATCATACCTTATTTCTTTACACAAGAAAACCCCTGTAGCCAATTTCGACTTACATCTACATGACCAACAACCTCTATGATTTCATCATCTTTTATAGTATTACAACACGCCTTATTTATATGATTTACAGTAGGAAAAACCCTAAATAAAGGAACCCATTAATGATTACAAATCCGCATAGATCATTGGCTACAAATACCGCGAATCTTGGGATTCTGTTACAGTCGACTACCAAGTCGAATTACCAGTGGATCGTCATTCGGTTTCCACACGCCCGTATGTCAACCTCTTGTCGATTGACCTCTTCAACTTGCTTTCAATGTATTTAACTTTGACTTTACCCAGTCGAACCACCTCAACCTTCGACTTGTTTTCAATGTCTTCGACTTCAAATTTACCCAGTTGAACCACCTCGACCTTCAACTTTTTGTCGATGTCTTTGAATTTGTATTTACCTCATCGAACCACCTTGGCCTTCGACTTTGACTATCAATTGATCCACCTTGACTATAATTTCACTGCAAAGAATATAACAACCCAACACATTGTTTCCCTCGACATATCCATCTCCAAGGAAATATATCTTCACTGTCTTTACCTACAGAAGAAACAAAAAACCTTAATCCAAGAATTCATAGCAAATATCAATTAAAATAAAACTTAATTAATCCAATCTAATAACTTTCATGGGAATAAATATTCCAAGGAATTTCTTTGTCAAAGTAGGCTTGGTTTGGCTTGGAAATTTGGTCAACAAGAACCATTGTATGGAGTTTCCAACCGAGAAATACGAACAACTTCAAATGTTAACAAAATATGAAGGTTCATAAAAAAATCAAGACTAACTCATCTAAATTCATATGCAACTAGGATGAATCTTTGAACCCTGCCAGAGTTCACAAATCGAAAGACGATACAGGCCTCATATTGGTTGCTGAAAAATACTTTGAAACTAGATCTCTACAATTTCAACCAGATGCAGAGAACTTCATCTTGAAAATGAAAATGCATTTAGATCAAGATGATTTAAACATGTAGATAAAAAATCTAAACAATCGAGGAAATGATTTACAAGCAAAGAAAACAAAACCCAAAGAATTGACCAAATTTATAGCCAAATTAGTGGAATATTGTTTGTAATCATAGATTTAAAGGAAAATGAGATCCGATCTAGACAACTTAAAATTGCATACCTACTTGTTAACTAAAACTAAAAATACTTGAGATCAAATTGAGCTAATAAGTAACAAATAAAAAGGGATTTCCACAAAGAAACATGTCAAAATAGCCACAAACGACTCAAATTCAATGAATCTTCTTTAAGAACCCCTCCCCCCCC
>ML794739.1:270627-286844 GCA_009831015.1 Picea engelmannii | reverse complement strand
GCTATTTACATGATATCAAGATAAACAAGTTGTGGTTTATGAACTCACTCTACTTGGTCTCAAAGATCCAAAGACCTATAATGGACGATGTGAACAAAATATAGAAGCGATTTTATAAAACTCACTCTGCATTGCTTAAATATCCTTAGCGTGTCCAAACTCGTTGAAGATATAACTCCCTACATAGTGTGGTGATCTTATTTTGATCCTGAAAGTTGTTGTTGTTAATCATAGATGAGACTCTTAGTTGTTTTAGTTCTCAACGCATTGGTACATTGTCATATTCGTCATATATATGTTAACACCATGGCTCATGTCTCATGGATACCTATTAGCAATTGGAATCCTCATAGTCTCATTGCATGGACTAGATGTCAGCGAACCTGAACACCCAACACCTACTTTGGGATTAGATTAATTGAACTTTAAAGTTGGAAATGATGTCCTTTTTCAATAATGTCCATTTATATTAGAGGCTATATCTTGCTTACAGTTGGCAACCATGTTTTTACTTTATTATTTATTATAGTTGACAACTATGTTTTTACTTATTATTATTTCTTGCACTACCATCTGTCAACCATATTTACATCGATAAGCATATACCTATTGAAAATCGCCATATTCAATCATATTTTAATTATAAAAAGGGTTTCTATGGACACGATTTAATATGTTTAGAATATTATTCATCGTCACAGGAAATTGAAGGTTAAGATTTTATGCATTATCTTCCTCCCATGTCAAAACATGGCAGTTAATCATTACTGAGATTCATTAGTGAATATTAACTTAATAATGATCCATCATATTATTTACTATAGCAAATATGATTATTTACTATGCATGGTTTGCACTGGTCTATTATTTACTATGCTAGAGGATTTTCCTGCGTTGACGTTTTTACTGTGTCATCTAGGGATTTTTTTTACGAAGCGAGAGATTTTTAATTATGTGGAGGATTTTACCAGTCGATACCTATCGACATTCACCAGCTGCGAGTTAGCACAACTAGTGGTTTTGCTAGTGATATGATATATGAATGCTTGCAGATTTGTCTGTAATATAACATTTCTACATGAATGTACTCTGATTTTCTAGCAACATGATAAAATAATATAGTCCATAATAGTAATGAGATTCATTTTCATATATATAAAATACTATGCAACAAATATTCTATAGCTCCATAGGCTACTTGGATCACATTTAGGTATTTTTATATTTATGTTCTAAACTTTATAATCCCTGCTATAATTTCAATGATGATAAGACTGAGTTGTGGTAATTAATATGAAGCATAACGACTATCCAACATCATTTGATGAAATTGTTTTTTATTAAAGTGCATTAAAGATTAAAATTGGTGGAGCGATTGGTTATTCCAACCACAATCTATTTAATGTAGACAAATGGGCCACAAGTTTCCCTCAATAAAACAAATATAATTCATTTTCCCTATTTTTTGTGGTGAGCAATTCCAATTACTTGATAATTTTATTTTATTTTTATTTTTCCTGTGGTCTTTGCATCACTCAATATTGATTAGGTGTAGGACATATTCCAATATTGATTTTTTCATGTAAATAGATTTTAAAAGGGCCTCACATGTGTAACACTAGTTTGGAGTCTTTGTTCACATCCATGTTGCAAATGTTATGTCTCATAATATGAGACAATTTAATAAGTTATAATATGGTTTCAAAATTAATGGTCGTAATGATTTTTTATTTACCTGGAATCCCATTGTGTCATTGTATCGATAGTTGTGCTTCTAGTTATGATAGATATGTTGTCATTTACTAGGGTAATGTTCAAGTGGACTGTGACCCAAATCAATGCAGAAGGAATGGTCAGTCTCATCTTCACTGAAAGTCGGACTCCTCATAATTTCTCCAATAGAGACACTCTCAACCTCTCCAAATATGGAACTAACTCCATCTATGTCTGAACTATTGTCATGGTCCATTTCAATCTCAAACACTTCTCTTACATAAGAGAGAGAAAATCCACCCAAGAAGGTTGGTAATTGAGATACTCCCCCAACATTAGGGACAGGGACGAACTCATTTTCTTGTTCTTTTTCTTCTTCAATTTCCATTTCAATGCTCTCTTCTTCTTCCACTATTGTCCCATCTAATCCACATAAAATATCACTAAGATACTGTTAAAAAACTGGAACAATCCTCATCATTCCAGGCCCGAAAGTTCCCTCCTTATACTAAAGCTTACCCATTATAGATTTTTTTAATAAAAAGACATCCAAATCTAGTTGGGTTTGAGCCAAATACCTTGTAGAATGACATGATGATGAAATATGGTTGGAATAGAGAGAGCCCAAGAGATTCCATATCCTTGGGAACCAAATCACCTGCATCCAAAAATACATGCCAATTATTTTGTTGTGCCAATGGAATCCATTGATAAGAGTATTTGGTCCATATTACCTTGGATTGCATATGAGATACAAACATATCAACTGTTGAATCCTTCTTCCTTTTCTTCTTACACGCGAGTTGCTTCCTGATCTCAGTGGAATAGAGCCTGGGGGTAGGCCATATGAACCAAGAACTGTCTATTTTTTCATCCTTCTCCCTTGCACTCTAATCCATCTAATTCACTGATTCTCTCTCATAATCATACATAGTCAACAACCTCTAGTTATGCTAAAATGGGTATGCTTCTTCTAACCATTTGAAGGTAGAGACCCTACTCATAGTCAAAACCATGGTGTATTTACTCTCTTGAATACTTAGGTACTCCATGATTCTATCCCATATGTCATGCTTTGAAGTTCCCTTTTTAGGACCTCCATACAACACATGATTTCTCAAATTCGCAGAGATTTCAGACAACATGAATGTGGAGGATTCCCAACACTACAATTGTTAAAGATATGAAAATATCTCAAAACCACAATAGTCCAAACATACCTTTTTTCAAGATTATAATAGTCCTCAATGTGACCATCACACCTTCAAATTCATTACCTCATCAACACATGTGAATTCCATGATATATACCATGCATTCATATTAGACTACATGTTCAACACATGTTAATGCCATGATAAATGGGTCCCCATATTTTTCTTGAAGAAACTGACCCCATTTGTCTCATGGATTGGACGAACATATAATAGAACTTGAATAATTTGTGCTTATGATAGAATTTGAACAAGTTCAATTGGAATGAGAGAGAAGAGAATTCAGGGATAGATTGGATCAAGAGAGATCCTTGGAAGTTAGAGCATTCCAAGAAGGATTTGTGGAGCCTTTTCTTTTACCTTGCATAAGCATTTTAGGGGAGAATATTAATGATATAGATAGTATCACTTCATCCTTTCCTTATTGTCATGCAAAATTTGAATCGAGAGATGAGGCATGCTGACTCTATTATGGCCACACATACCATTAGAGTTGCATTACCTCATGGATAATATATAAAATTAAATGTCTAGTTTTCCAAGCAGATCGTCGAGCATGTCAGTGAATAAATACATACATGAAATTGTTGTTCTTTCTATAACAACTTTGTTGATAGACATTCAAACTCCAATACTCCATTTGCATGCAAATATTTCAATATTGAAATGTGATATATGAATTATGTAAAATTGTATACTCCATGTGTTAAATTCAAACTTATCACTTCCATCTTTTTTTATATTTATGACGTGCATTGATTTTATTTGAAAAAATTGTTGAATTAGTTTCATCATGCCAATGTCGTGTTTGGTAATTTTTATATAAATATGAAGTTTATATGAATATATTTATATAAATATATATCAAATAGTTTAAGGAATTAGTTTTATTAATTGTTTTTAAATTAGATTTGTTTGAATCTATTTCTTACTTTACCTCAACATATTTACAAAACATGTCATTCACATAATATTTATTAAAAATGTAATTCACAAAAACATCTTTGAATTTGAATTTCTCAAAATTGGAAAGTTACTTTTTAGGTTTGATGATTTCTTGTTGTTAACAATTGAGGTCTTTACAATCTTCTCATCACATGTGATTCGATGTTGTTAACAATTACTTGGTCTCTATAATCTTCTAATCACATATGAATTTTAAGCATCACTACAAGGAAAACACCTTGTAGTGGAGGTTTCTAGTGTTAAAAGATTGGGATTTTCTTTCAAAAAAACGTCTGCTATTCATAGCAGAGGTTTTAATGGATATTCCATATAACTAAAAAACATTTGGTGGGTAGAGGTTTTAACAGAGGTTTTTTTGTCGGTTATTGTATTGGTAAAAATGCATTGGTGCGATATTGATTCTCACACATCGATGTGGTATTCAGTATCACTCACCGATGCATACACATAAATACAAAGCATCAATACATACACATAAATAAAAAGAACTGATGTTTTTTATGTTTATACATGCACCGGTGTGTACTGTAATCATGCACATCGAAACATTTTGAAATGATGAAAATATAATTGTACATTTTATCGTTTAAAGCAGTGGTGGCTTTTTCACAATTTTTAGCACTGGCATGTATAAAGTTCATAAAACACATCATTTAGTGATTTCAAAAGAATACAATGCACATTGATATGTATATATTTTAATTAATTGTTTTTTTTACAAATTTTTAATTAATCATCTCAAAATTAAATATTTTTTATAATAATATTGATTTTATTATTATTTTTATTGTGTTTTGATATAATGATTGCATTAATGCATTATCTAATGGATTACACCTCTTTTAGTTGTAACAATGTAAATCATCCATATATTAATTAATCAACAATGCAACATTTGACAATGTAATAAAATAAGAAACCCATTTTATTATATATGAATAAGTGAACCATCATCACACACAATGGGATAACGTAAGGGTACACAATAATTGTTACACTCATTCGTAACATGTCCTCATGCAATTGGGACAATATGTCAAGTACATTAAACAAAATCCCTGATTTTCACAGACAAATATTTCAAAACATACAACTTGTAGTAACATTCAATTATATTGATTGTCATTCGACATTGCTTGAACTGTTGTCGTCTCTCGAGCCGAGTACATGCCTCATTTATTCCTAACTTGTAGGTGATATTGTACTTTGATGATTTAACCTAATTTTTCTTGTTCGATTTGTTTTTTATGTTCCACCTCTTCATGTTCCATCTACAAACATAGAAATAAAGTGTAATAAGTATATCTACATACACACAATAGAATATACATGATTGCGTAAATAAATAAATAAAATGTACCATATCAATGATTGTTTCATAAACAATACACATTCTTTCGAGGTCATGTTTCATGTCGTCTCTCAAAATCTCTTCTGTTGGATGCACTCCATACTTTATTTCCTACATGTTTAATACACCATGACAAAGAATAGTCGATATAATTAATATAAATGTTTATTGTTGTTCCATTAATTATAAAAAAAAGGGAATTTAAGCAACATAGCTACTTACAAGTTGTTCAATTAAACCTTGATACTTCAACATATACTCACAACCCATACTTAACCCAATGTCTATCAATTCTTCAGTTGACTCTTCTTTGTATGTTAGCACCTATTAGAAGACATCCATGGATGAGTGTAAATTAATTATTTAGATATAAAGATCTTAACAAAGATGTAATTTTAAGATTGGCAAAGAAAGTACTCACAAACTTTGTGATCAACCCTTTTATTCCTTGTCGTCTTGTCTTATGTGCTGAATGAGTTTTTTTTTTTTTTTTTTTTCTACAACAAAACAATTGAAAATTAATATTCCATGCAATAATTAAATTCGATGTACATAAAATAATAAATGAATGATTACATACCTCTAATGTATGTTGAAATTGTTGGTATGGATCCTCTTTTTTTTCCACAAAAACTAGGAAATTTGTATTATAAAAAAAGTGTGGTCGAAACCGCTAAGGATTTACAATGTCCTTCAAAATTCTGGACAATTGAGGGCCTCAATTAAACCACTATTACAAGATACTAATGACTATTTCAAATACTCAAACGAAAACTTCACGTAAAAAGCCTTATTGAATATACTCGGAAAAAAAACTCAGAGGATAAAAGTGAAGACACACTGCAGCTAAATTAACCTGATGGGGAGGAGCTCGTTGATTTGGATAACTTACGGGCCTGACTTAGTGTTACCATTGGTTGAGATGTGGCATGCGATGTCTTCTTCTTTCTTACTACTTTCCAACCTTCATTTGCATATGTTGAGGTACTTGTGATGCATGTATTTCCTAGATTGTCTTGATCTGGAGCTTCTATTTTTTCTTCATCCAATACCCTAGCATCATCAGTTTGATCTCCCAAACAGGATGATGGTTGAGGAGAAGACTAGACTCAAGGTCCCTCATCGAAAACATGAGGGGAAGATACCTCTTTTTCCTACTTATGATTGGATTCTGGATTCGTGACTAATGATAATGGAGTTGGCTGAGGAGGAAGATCTGGCCGAGATGTCTTTTCGTTGGCTTGAGGGTGCTTCAAGATAAATCTTGATGGTCATCATTTGATCCCACCCACCAAGTGGATTTTCAAGGCTTTCATTTATTCTTGGTACCTTTGGGACAATGGGTTGCAAGATGTCCCGTTTCAAAACAAGATCTGCAAATGCAGGGAAAATATCTCATAGTCTGGTTTCTGAGACCAAGAATCATTTTTACTAGTAAGAATAACTTTGGCTGTGAATCCTTTATTGAAGTCCATTTCCACGTAGATATGGGAAAAATTGGAGGTGTTGTGCCTTGAAGTTTCACGAATTTCATAGTTGAATTTTCCCAATGACAAACCAATGGCTTCAAGTGAAGGTAAACCCCATAAATGCAAAGGAAGGTTGGGAAGCCTCACCTAAATAGGAGCTGAGGAGAGAATGTCAATAGTTGGATTGAAAGAAAGAGTCCAAGATTTCATGCACAAAACTGAGTTGCCCCAAAACCATGGACCTGAGCTAAGAATCAACTCAGGATCTTCCTTGATGTTGAACTCAACAATGAAGAATCATTGAGCACAATGATGAATGAAATATTTTTGTTGCATAATCGAAATCCAGGTAGCCGAGCTCCAACTATTGAGATTAGCTAACTTTGGAAAAAAACCATCGAAATGATATACCAAATTCACAGATCTGTAGTATTCTTCCTTATCCTTAGCATATTGACCCATGTGAATGAAAAGGGGGGGGGATTCCTGAACCAAAAGAGATGAAGAAGAAAGAGAAGATCTCTGTCAAACAACCTCACAGAAAGAGGCCCCAGAATTTGAAGCAGAAATTGGTTTGGACACTAAACATGAGGGAAAATCCACACTTCCTGGGGCACCCACAGAGAGGGACGTGACTACAGAGATTGAAGGCAAAGAAGAGTGGGTTGCATGCCCGACTCATGTAGAGGCCACACATGGCCAGGGTTAAACCCTAGCCACCACGCAACAGGGGAAGAGTGGCACCATCAAGATCGTTCGTTGGGATGGCTCCTCTTGCAATGTAATTATGTTTATTTCTTTTACCATATCCTTGTTCATGTTTTTGAAAATCCCCACCAACATGTATTCTTTTTTCCCTTGTTTGTCCCTTGGAATTTCCATGACATGTCTTAACCAACACACATCATTAATTTAAACCTACAAATCATTCAAATATATTAAATTTTTAGTATAACTTAAAGTACTTTCCTTGTTCTCTTGCTGGGATGACTTACCATCATGCTTGCTGCATTAAGTTATTTTCCTTGAACGTCTATCGACCATCTTCTATAAAAAAAAATGCAGGAATCATGATATGTAAAAATTACGATTTAAAAAAAAAAAAAAAATTCGGTGTGTAGACGCCCAAAAGAGTTACATGAAATCCCTTCATGCAAATGAGTTGCAATGCATTATTACTTATATATATTTATTAATAATATTAAATAGGTGGGACCCCTTTAGAAAAATAATAAGGAAGAGAAATGGCTCCTCTTGTTAATATCTTCAAGTTGTGCTCATGATTACCTTACAAGCATAATTTCACGGTTTGAGAATAAAAAGAGAGATCCTAACCTGGTTCTATTTGAAATTAATGGAAGTTGGGCGTGTTAGCAATTTTATTTTAAGGGAAGGAAATGTTTATTTCAATAGACATTTTTACTCTTGCTACACCTAGACTTTGACATATTATTCAAACACTAAGTGCAGGCTACATGCAAACTTATGGTATATTTGGGCAGTTGATTGTTATGAGGTATGGTAATCCTCCACTAGAAAAATATGTGGGTCATGTTTATTTTGATGCGAAGTATGTGATGGGCATATAATAGATATTAGATCCATGTATCAACCTTGAGCCTAACTTTTGATGTTGAAAATTTATATGGAAAATGGGTAAAGTGTGGTTGATGTATGTTTAGAATGGGTTTTTGGAGGCTATGTGTGCTCCATAGTGGGTTGTGGTTGATGGAATTTAATATAGAATATGGGAAGCGACGTGCATTTACTGCACATCATTCTTACCCTACCTTGAAACTTCCACCTTCACTATGCTTTTCACACTTGTTGTGGGTGCTCTGGTTAGTAGAGCCTCCATTGTTCTCGGCCCTCGGCAGAAAACTAATTGTGCTCTGTGGTTTCCTAAAATTATTCTTAGGTATGTGGATTTTACCTCTTCATTCATCAATATGTCGGCTCTTCTCAAGTTCAAATCATCTTGTTGGCTCTTACATTTTGCATGTAGAATGTGTTTTTTTTTTTTTAAGTAAAAAAGGAGGATCCTGTTTGTATTAGATTCACAGAGTTACAGAGTCTTGTTGGAATGCCAGTTGTCCCTCCTGAAAAAGGAAACCAAGACAGTTGGACATTCTATGCCACTTGTGCTCAAACAAACAAAAATTATCAGAGTGTCGTCCTGCTCGAGGGAAACCAGGACGCATAGCCATTAGATTCAGTCTGTTCTCTAACATCTTATTTACAACATTGCTATAATCTAACTGAGCTAAAACTTTATTCTGAAACAAAAAGAGACTAGTAACTATGGACATCACAAGACCTTTTAACCAGTCGTCTCTTCCTCTTCATCATGCTTTCGCCATCCTGCAGGAATTGCATAAGCCTGCGTGCACGTTGGGCACTGTCTTCTCGGGGGAATCCTGGAGTGTGCAACATACAACATCTCAAGGCATTGGTTTATTTGAATGGTCCTGAAGATCTGATCATCCACCATGCTTCATGTTTCGAAGATTAGTTCTAGGTACCCCGGGTTGATGAATGGAGGTTGGTCCTGCCATTTTTCTTAAACAGAGTCGATGGGAAATGGCCACTATGCATAATTTTCTCCCTTGCTTGTATTTGTGTTGTTGATTTGGTGTGCATGTTGCTTGTCCGTCTGTGTCGCTTCCTCAGAAGGTGCACCGCTAGGTGGGTTGGCCTTTACAACTGCACTGGATGGTACCTCTTCCTCAACGTAGCAGGTGGTGAATTCCTCTGTCGGGTGAGTTGTTCTGTGGCCGTGCGAGATTCCTGTAGCCGGAGTCTTGGCTTCGTTGCCAAAGTCGGTGTGGGGATTCCAGTTATCTGGGACTGTAAAAAGGGAATGTTCTGGATAGTTTTGAATGGGCTTGTCCAGAGTAATCTCCTCCATGTACGCCATTGGAGGCATTCTAGGTCTCCCGGGCTTCCTAGTTCTCCGAGTGGATGCCAGAGCCAACGCCTTTTCAAATTTCTTTTGCCTTTGCCTATGTGAATCGAAGGCATACCACACTGTGCCTCTGTGAGGCCTTCCTCGTGCCCTAGGCATGTGGAGGAGCTTGGGTATGGCCGAAATTCCAAGTGGAAGGTTAGCCCTGCACCAGTTCTCCGATAGCTCTGCGTTCGGCTCTACAAAATTTGAATGCCTCTCATATCTGTCGAGGCAATTGATAGGAATGAGGATGATGGTGACTACCCTAGCCATTAAGGCTGAGCTTTTAGTGTGCTGGTGAGATGTCCTGTTCGCTCGCTTGAGAGGCCTCGTCCGCTGGTAATGGCTGCACGGGCTCGTGCCCATTTTAATGGTGAAGGGATGGTGGCTGGTGGCTAATATTTATGGTGCATCCCAGCGTGTTTCCGTGTGTCATGTCTTCGCAACGTGGCACCCCATCTGGGGATGCATGATGTGTTTGTTTTTCCAAAGCTTACAATGAATTTTTTGTGAGCATTATGACCGTGTAAAAATGCATTTAGATTTGGGTTTCTTTCTTTTTTGGCATTTCAATGATTCAAACTGGAAATATGGTTCGATGTTATATTTTTTGAATTATATGGTTGTGTTGCACCTGAAGAAAATATTGATATTACTGTGATATTGCTATTGGAAAACGTCTTATGGTTGAACACGTTCGGTTTTGCTCATATTTTATGATTAATTTTTAAAGGTTTTTCTCTATAAAGGGAAAAGAATAGTCTGGGTTTCATGAAAACTATATAGTACCCTCACCTCATGCCCAGACCTTGGAAGATTTGCAGTTCTTCCATATTATTATTACCATTGTTTGCAAAGTTATGAAGGCATGTGTATTATGTCTTGTTGTCACTTTGGAATTTTTCAAAGAAATTGTGATGGGAAGGGATTTATATTGCTTCTCTTGCATCCCACACTTCAAACCCCACTCCCACTCTGTCTGCTCCAGGCCTTGTTTCCCCATCCAATACAAATGGGTAAGTAATAAATTTAAACTCGAATTCAAAATCGTGTTTAATTGTCTTAACCCAACAACTGGAAAATTGATTAGACCCACAAAATCATGTCTCACTTTGTTATTTATCCATGAGGGAATTCGATTGACTTCTGAATTTAGCGTAGGTTTGATGAAACAATGATCACTAGGATCAAATTGGGGTTTCGAACCCAGTTTGATTTCACAACAGTTAATTTGGGGTTATGGTGTAATTTTTATATCATGCACATTTGAAGGGTCTTATGATTCTTTTCTCATCTTTTCATGTTGACTTTAGGTATTTTGGTTATGATTAAAACTGAGTCAAAATTGCTTTGTCGATGGTCTCCTATATAACGCTTTACCAGTTTAAAAGGACATCTATGGTTTTAAAAATAAAATGAAACTTACGAAAGTTTGACAGTTTTGGAATTTTCCTTGAGTTTGATATTGAGCAGTTTAAAAGTTGCCATGTCATGGAAACTGTATGTTGAAGTTTTAAAAGAAATGGTTATGGCACAAACAAAATTTGATTGCTGGGAGTTTTTTCGTTTTAGCTTGGAAATAATTGGCTTGGTGAACAATGGTAAGACATGTTTTCAGCAGAGGACATTAATGTTGATCATGGAATTGAGTAAATGTCAATTTATAATATGGAACAGTAATCGTCTCATTCCCATTCATTATTTCATTTTCCGCTCATTATATGCCCCTCATTTTCCCAAGGACATTTAAATTATTCCCTGTTCTATTATTATGAATTTCATTTTTAAGAGGAAGGGATGGAAAAGGATTGGATGACGACTTGAATTGGAAATTATGATATGGAGACATTGTTTTTATGAGAATAAGTTTCTGCTTTTTTGTTTGAACAATATCCATTTATTCATTCCCATCCATACTATCATTTTTCATTCATTACAAAGCCCCACATTTTCTCGATGACCCTGTAACTCCCTGTTCCAATGAAATTGTTATTAAATTGAAAACATGATGGATTATATCAATGGATGGATTGCATATGCTTATGTTGTGAATGATAGAACCAACATTTTGATTTTATTCAGGTAGATTGTTAATGAATGGATAGTTAAAAGTTGTTCATATTCTGATTTGAACCTTGCTTTAGGATGAGTTTTTTTAGCGTGGGAAACAATGGCAGAGGTGTCAACAAAGGAATTGGTAATAATTGGAAAAGAGGCCACAAAATGCCATGATTCTCAATTCATTTTGACGTTGATCCGGAAGAATTAAATCATCTTTTCCAAGATGGATTTTTTAATTTAGTTGGCTAAGGGATTTTGCAACCCAGACTTGAGAGACCTCATTTTTAGCCTCATCAAACCTTCTTTGGTGTTTGTGTACCTCCTCATGTCTCTATGCATCCAGAACAACCCATCAATGATGGGTGGTAGGAAGTTGTCCATCATCCCATTATACATCATCATGGTTGGCCTACAACATCATTATCGGTGCCCCCTCGTCCTCCAACATTAAATAGAAATGCCAAAATTTACCATGTTTTTTCACTAGTCCAATCTTCTCATGCAACCAAGAGGCTCAAGATTGCCATTCCCGAGCCAGAAATGGATAAAGGAAAAAAGGTGGCCAATACCTCCAAGTCCTCCAAAGATTCCTCTGAATCAATGACCTCTCATGTGCACCATAAAGATAGTTGTTCCCATGTCATCAGTGAGGTCCATCCCCAAGGCTCCAATCAACTTAAGGCTATTGCACAAGACAAATAAACTGAAGGGTCAAAAGAAGCGGACAACAGTGAAAAGAGACAAACTGCCTCTCACAATAAATATGTGTTTTAATGTTATTTTTTGTGGTAGGATGACAAAATATTTTTGGACAACAAAGATACATTTATACTTATTTCTTTTGGACAACATGGATATAATTATATTTTGGGGAAATCATCATATTTTAATTTTAAAAACTAAAATATTTGGCTATTTATATGAGGATGGGAGTCACAAGGCCAATGTTCGAGCATATTTTTTGGGTGTTATATTTTATATTATGTTGATCATTAAAGTAATGGAAAATGGAATAACGAGGGAATATATTTAGTTTAAATTTAAACAAGAAAAGTTAGGGGTCCCACCTATTTAGTTATTATTTAAAAAGACCCTTATTTATTTATTATTATTTACTTGTCTCAACTTATTGGTTAAGATAACTAAAAATTAAAAAAAGAAAGGTAGTTGAACTACCAAAACTTATTGGAAAATAATAAAAGCTCAATCAAAGGAAACATGTCACCTACCTTGAGAAATGTGTCACATATTTAGGTGGTTTTTTGGCACATGGTTTTTGCCGATGGTTTTCTACTTTTGGTTAAGGAATTAGGGTTTTGGATGTCACTAGCTACTGTATATATATTGTATTGTAAACAAGGTATAACACATGAATGGATATAAAATATGTTGGTTTTCCCGGTTTGGGTTTCCAGGGGAAAAATATTTGTGTGATGTTTGTATTTGCCATTGTATCTTTTTTGTTCTTTTTCTAAATATCTGTTTGCAATAGATATTGTACAAGGTTATAATTTACATTTGGTATCGGAGATTTATTAGCTTCAGGGGGACGCCTTTGTGGTAAATGGTTTGGCTTGGGACTGTGATAAGCCTGGTTACAGTGGGAGATCTGTGGTATTGATTTTTCAGGTGAAAAGAAATGGAAATCAATTCGAAGCTGGAGATCAAGAAGTTTAATGGGAAAAGTTTTGAGTTGTGGAAGCTCAAGATGGAATATATGTTGGTGGATAGAGATTAGTGGATCATGATAGATCCAGGTACTACACCTACAAGAACTTCAACAGACGACTGGAAAAAGTTGGATCGGAAGGCAACGAGCACAATTCGACTGTGTCTCTCTGATTCAGTATTACTGAATGTGTCAGAGGAAGCTACAACCAAGGATTTATGGGAAACGTTGGGGAATTTGTATCAGTCTAAGTCCCTAGTGAATAAACTATTCCTGAGAAAGAAGTTGTATAACCTGAGGATGAGAGATGGAGACTCGGTGGCAGAGAATTTGAACGCCTTCAATATTGTGGTAAGTGAAGATTTTCAGGTCTTATCAAGCTTGTCAACTAGGTCTGTCTTTGACCACAGATTGACTCTAAGTTTCAATTGTTATGATAATGTTTGATGTTGTTTTAGGACATCCAATAGTCCAAGAACTTCTTGTTGATTTGTTACGACTGCACTTCCAATTTTAGGTGCTCTAGCATGTAGTTTTAGTAACCAGAAATTATCACATGCATACTAAAATAAGTACAAAACACCTAAAGATATTTACAACTGAAAATGAANCCCCCCCCCCCCCCCCCCCCCCCCGGGCAAAACCAATTTGGGATATATGTCTATATAATGATGATCAAATCAAGAGATACAACAAGTAATGAAATACAATGGAACCTGTAGACATAGCAAGCTCCTCACGAGTCTTTCCACAAGAACCAGAAAGAGAAGTGCACAAATTGTGGTGCGCCCTCTTCCTTTATTTCCCTATGCATTGAACTAAAGCACCCTAGCTCATCAGTAACCCAATGAATAAATTCCTCCTTAGGAATGTGCTCTCATGTGTTTCCTCTCTACTAAAACTATCAGAGCTCGAATCCTCCAAGCAGATCTACTACTAGGTAGTTGTGAGTCCTCTCAACATGTGCACCCTCCTCTTAGTAGAAATAATCACCAGAAATAAACAGAGCCAGATCCTGAATGTCTCTCTCCACATAAACAAGTTTCCAAGCTCTCCTCTTCCTATGCATCAAATCTCATCTCAATCTGACAATACCTCCTCCTCTGATGAGAAAATGAAGGAAACAGAATGTGCCCTCCTCCTCAAGATGTGCCCCTCCTCCATGAAAATGATCCCTCTCAGAGATGGAAGCTATGGCTCCATGGAAATGCTCTCCATACAAGCTCAAACCAACCTCAATATTCTCCTCAAACTCTCAATGGTTTTACTCAAACCCTCATGAAGTGCGCCCTCCTTCTCCTCAAGATTTGTGCCCCTTTTCTCTTCTCCAAAACTCTCAAGTGAAGAATGAGTCTCCAAAATACCTTTACCCTCTCTTTAGCCTCCTTATGCCAACCCTAAAATATCAATGGCCTATATTAGATCTAGCGAAGTCCAATCAATGGGTGAGATCAACTCCAAAAATTTCACTAAGGAAACCCACTTTCCTTAGTTTCTTTATGTCTATTAATTCACCCACATTGTGAATTAATTGTCACTTTATGACTTAAGTGACATATTTCACTTTTGACTTAAATATCCTAATTCAAAGTGAAATTAGAATCATAAAGTAAAGTATAAGGGTAATAGTCTTCCCCCTTTGTGCTTAGAGACTCATAAGCACATGGGGACCACTTTCCAAGGTACCCAAATCTCAACACTCCCTCTTACCGAGGAAAGTGCTCATCACCACCAATCTGTCCCTGCCAAGGACATGGTTTCATCCTGGCATATGATCGGTGAGTATGGTTGTACCCTAATTGCTGAAAGTGGACTCTATCACAGATCTACTCAATCTGTATGATCTATAAATGGCACTGACTCTCCATATATCAAATATCACCTAGATCTCGGCATCACACCGAAGATCTCCACCTTGGTCTCCCACCAAGGATTTCCTCCTACTCATGGCCTCTCACCAAGAGTCTCTACTCTTCGCATCTCACCAAGAGTCTCACCCTCTTGGTCTCTCACCAAGAGTCATCAACTTGGCCTCTCGCCAAGTCACCTCCACTTGAAGTGGATCTAGAACATGATCTGCCCATCTCAGAAGTTATGTGAGGATCAAGCCTCCATGGTGCCCTGTTGCTCCTCCTCATCAACCTCTGATGCACTGAATTTGTAGCACCAAATCTCTGTCTACTCGGTTGCTTTAAAACTGTAGCTATACTGGGTGGACCAGTCACCCACTTTGAAGATGTCTAGGGACACTAAGTCTGATCTCCCTCTGAATCACTATTGTGCGTCAGTTGGTCCTCATCAAATCAATCTCCCCAACTAATGCTGGAATGTGTAATAGAAGATAAAGTAGTAATGAATGCACACTCTCTCACAAACTTCTCCTCGAACTCCATCTCCTCTGTTGTCGCTGCTAACACATCTTGCTTCTTCTTCTTCTTGGGACATTGTCTTGCATAGTGACCCATCTCTCCACAAGCAAATCATCTCACTGTGCTCATGTCTCTCCTCTGCCCACTGTTGTTGCTGCTCTCTCCTCCCTTTGGTGGGGCCCCAAACTTGGGACCATGTTGACCTCCACAGTCGGTCTTCTTCTTTCCCTTTGTCCAAAGAGAAAGGTCCTCAACACTTGGAACTGTCTGATGTTGCTGCTGCTACTGTCTAGAAATCTCAACTACAAGCCTAATCTCTGTTGGTCACTATAATTGCTTAATTAATTTTAAACAACCAAGTGAAACATAAATTATCAACCCAGGGAAGTCTTTTATTTCAAAGATAGCCACGCACTGTATATGCTCAATTCCAAAAGCAACTTAGTGTTGTAGTAAAGA
>ML794739.1:229195-256759 GCA_009831015.1 Picea engelmannii | reverse complement strand
AGGCAAAAAGGTACATTGTGTGGTCCTAACAATCTCCTCCTCGACGAAGTCATCCCACATCCTCTCCCATGTAGGCATAACCTCCTTGGAAACAATGCCCCGTACAAATAAACCCCACGGTTTGGTGAAGCCATTCATAGCTTGCCTCACTAAAGAGCTAGGGTTCACAACCTCTCCAACGGCTACAAGCTCATCTCTAATCTGAGTGTATCTACCAAGGAATAAAGTAACCGTCTCGTCCTCAAGCATGTGAATTCCCTTGAGTCGGTCATGAAGAACCATCTTATGGTTCTCATTAGAGCTCTTGTACAACTTGCACAAAGATGCCCACATCTCGTATGCATAAGTCTTCCCGGTCAAGTGGGGAATAATGTGATCTCTCACAGCATCACATATGATCCTCTTTGCCTTGTTTTTCTTCCTCCTGAATTCTTCTACCAAGATGGGAGTAGTGAAAGGAATGGGAGGAACAAATGCCTTGACTATATCCCATAGCTCGAGGTCCTCTAAGACAAAGACCATCCTCTCCTTCCAAGGCGACCAATTGCTAGCCCTAGCTAGCCTGTCCTCCACATGCATCTGAGATACTGACATGTCTGCCAACTGCACTCACTCTGATGCTCCCAATGCAAAGGAATGATACCTCACTCCTGTCAACAAAGGTGTGAAAAGAGGCAAGAGAATCCATGACCTCACTCCTAGTCAGTAGGTGTGAAAAGAGGTCGTCTCTACAACCTCACTCCTATCCACGTAGGTGTGAAAAGAGGCTATTCACAAGTGCCAAAAATTGACCAACTGTCCTTTGAAAAAATATGCCCTATAACAACCACTGAATGAGTCAATGGTTGTCCTAAAAAATCTTCCAAGAAGATGTATATGACAGCCAACACATATGATGTCCAAACTGCTCAAAAATAAGCCACCTCGGCTCTGATACCATGAAGATTTCCAAGTCCTATCAAGCTTCTCATCTGGGTCTGTCTTTGACCACAGATTTAATCTAAGTTTCAATTGTTATCATAATGTTTTTTGTTGTTTTAGGACAGCCAACAGTCCAAGAAATTCTTGTTGATTTGTTACGGTTGCACTTCCAATTTTAGGTGCTCTAGCATGTAGTTTTAGTAACCATAAGTTAGCACATGCATACTAAAATAATTACAACACACCTAAATATATTTACAGCTGAAAATGAACAGATCTAAGAGACTAACACATGCATTTTTGTACACAGGTATTTTTTTTCAACATGACCCTAGATAAAAACCCCCCGGGGAAAACCAGTTTGGGATATATGTCTATATAATGATGATCAAAGAAAGAGATACAACAAGTAATGAAATACAATGGAACCTATATACATAGCAATCTCCTCATGAGTTTTTTTCACAAGAAACAGAAAGAGAAGTGCCCAAATTGTGGTGAGCCCTCTTCCTTTATTGCCCTTTGCACTGAACTGAAGTGCCCTAGCTCATCAGTAACCCAATGAAGAAATCCCTCCACAGGAATGTGCTCTCCTATGCTGCCTCTCCACTGAAAATGTCAGAGCTCGAATCCTCCAAGAAGATCTTCTACCAGGTAGCTACTAGTCCTCTCAACATGTGCGCCCTCCTCCTAGCAGAAATGATCACCAGAAATAAACAGAGCTAGATCTTGAATGTATCTCTCCATAGAAACAAGTGCCCAAGCCCTCCTCTCCCTATGAATCAGATCTCATCTCAATCTGACAAGACCTCTTCGTCTGATGAGCAAATGAAGGAAACATAATGCACCCTCCTTATCAAGATGCACCCCTCCTCCATGAAAATGCCCCCTCTTAGAGATGGAAGCTATGGCTCCATGGAAATTCTCTCCATGAAAGCTCAAACAAACCGCAATATTCTCCTCAATCTCTCAAGGGTTTTACTCAAACCCTCATGAAGTGCGCCCTCTTTCTCCTCAAGATTTGTGCCCCTCTTCTCTTCTCCAAAACTCTCAAGTGAAGAATGAGTCTCCAAAATAACTTTACCCTCTCTTTAGCCTCCTCATTCCAACCCTAAAATATCAATGGACTAGATTAGATCTAGCCAAGTCTAATCAATGGGTGAGATCAACTCCAAAAAACTCACTAAGAAAACCCACTTTCCTTAGTTGCTTTATGTCTATTAATTCACCCACATTGTGAATTGAATGTCACTTTATGACTTAAGTGAAATATTTCACTTTTGACTTAAATATCCTAAGTCAAAGTGAAATTAGAATCATAAAGTAAAGTATAAGTGTAATAGTCTTCCCCCTTTGTGTTGAGAGACTCATAAGCACATGGGGACCACTTTCCAAGGTACCCAAATCTCAACAGTAAGTCAGTTAGTATATGTTGAGATTAAAATTTCAGATGAAGATAAATGTATCAATTTACTGTGTTCTTTACCAGACTCGTGGGATAGTCTAGTTGTGGCCATAGGTAGTAATACCACTTCCTTGAAGTTTGAGGAAGTGGTCTCATCTTTGTTGTTGAAGGAGATGAGACAAAAGAATATGGAAGGACATAGCACAGACGCATTATTTGCAAGAGGATGTTCCCAGGAAAGAAATAGATCTAATTTTTCAAGTGGGAGATCTAATTCTAAGGGTAGATCTAAATCTCCCGGAAATTTTGTAAGGGTATGTTGGAGATGTGGAAAAGAAGGGAACTACAAGAAGTAGTGTAGATCCAAAGTTGAGAAAAATAAGGGATCCGAAGAATCTCATTCTACAGAAGAAAAGACCTCCAAGGAAGAAGGAGGGGATGTGTACTTGGATTCTTCAAGCAAACATGCAGATCATGAGGCATGGTTGGTTGACTCTCGTGCATCCTTTCATATGGCTCCCAACAGAGAGTGGTTCTGTGAATATGAAAGGTATGATGGAGGTAATGTTTTCTTAGGTGATGATTTGACAACTAGAATCATAGGATGAGGAAGACTCAAGTTGAGGCTCATAGATGGAAGGATTAGAACACTTCCTGGTGTTCTGCACATCCCAGGTTTGGCCAGAAATTTGATTTCTGTAAGAAAAATGGATGATGCAGGGGTTAAAACAATATTTGAAAAGGAAACTCGCAGGATGGTTAGAGGAGAAATGGTGTCGTTGAAAGGAGTTTGGTTTGGAACTTTGTATAAGCTGGAAGGAAGCACTATTAGTGATGGGTGTAAGAGTTCCATTGTTCTTGGTATTGGAGTTGAAGAAGAAAGAACTCCTACAGTCTCTGGAGAAAAGGTTATGTTGTGGCATCAAAGACTGGGGCATATCGGAGAGAAGGGTCTTCGATTACTACATGGTAAATGTATGGTTGAAGGTATGTCTAACTGCTCTCTGGATTTTGAATCTGTGAACATTGTCTATATGGGAAGAAGAATCGGGTAAGATTCCCCTTTGGTGCAAAGAGGGCAGAAGGAATCTTACAGCTAGTTCACAGTGATGTTTTTGGACCTATATCAGTCCCATCATTGGAAAAATCTGTGTACTACGTCTCATTTATTGATGAATTCTCGAGGAATACTTGGATATATTTCCTCAGGAAGAAATCTAAAGTCTTTGACATGTTTAAAGAATTTAAGGCTCTTGTTGAGAATCAAACAGAGAAAAGAATTAAGGTGTTGAGGACGGATAATGTCGGAGAGTTCTGCAGAAATGAATTTGAAGAGTTTTGTAAGAAGTGTGGTATAGAAAGGAAGAAGGCTACTCCATATACACCTCAGCAGAATGGAGTTGCAGAAAGGATGAATAGGACATTGATGGAAAAATCAAGGTGCATGCTCAGTGGTGTCGGGTTAGGGAAAGAATTATGTGTAGAGGCAGTGGGTACTTCAAGTTACCTGGTCAACATATCACCCTCATCAGTGTTGGATGACAAGACTCCACAAGAGGTATGGACTGGTAAGGAACCTTCTCTCACACATCTCAAGGTATTTGGTTGTGATGCATATGTTCATGTTCCAAAGGAAAACATGAGTAAGCTGGATAAGAAGGATGAAAAGTGTATCTTTATTGGATATAAAGATGGTATCAAAGGTTATAAGCTTTGGAACCCAAAAACTAAGAAGGTAGTGTATAGCCGAGATGTGGTATTTAGAGAAATGAAGGAAGTTGTTAAACAGGGAGTCCTACCAAGTAAGGAAGAACCAGAGAAAATAGAGTTTGATTTAAAGGATGATGAATTAGACTCTATATAAGAACATGAATCAGAAGATGAAGATCCTCATACTTCAGTATTGAGGAGATTGGTTCGAGAAAGAGGGCTACTGGACAGGTATACTCAATTTGATTTTCGTTCAAAATTTGCTTTGTCTATTACTGATGATGATCCTAGAACAGTCAGGAAGGCAGTGGATTCAGAGGATGGAAATCTCTGGAAAAGGGCCATGGATGAAGAAATGGCATCTTTGGATAAGAATGAGGCTTGGGATCTAGTGGAGTTTCCCACTGGAAGAAAACTCATTGGCAACAAATGGGTATTTAAAAAGAAGTTGAATGCAAAAGGAAAAGTGGAGAAATACAAAGCTCGGTTAGTAGCAAATGGTTATTCCCAGGTTGAGGGAATTGATTTTGGTGAGATTTTTTCTCTTGTTTCCAAGTTAAAATCTATAAGCTTTCTGTTATCTGTTGCCGCTGCGTTTGATTTTGAAGTAGAACATATGGATGTGAAGACAACATTCCTGCATGGGGATCTCGAAGAAGAAATCTATATGAAGCAACCAAAAGGTTATGTTGTGAAGGGAAATAAGGAGATGGTATGGAAGATGAAAAAGTCCCTGTATGGTTTAAAAAAATCACCAAGGATGTGGCATCAATAATTTGATACTTATATGTTGGGACTTGGCTTCACAAGAAGAAAAGAGGATCACTGTGTGTATTTTAAATTAATTGGTGATCATTTGATTTATTTGGTCTTGTATGTGGATGACATGTTGTTGATAGGAAACAACAAGGAGATTATCTAGGATGTGAAAACTCAGTTGTCCTCTAAATTTGAAATGAAGGATCTCGGTGCTTCAAATTTCATTTTGGGCATGGAAATTAAAAGAGATCCGAATAAGAGGAAACTATGGTTAAATTAGAGAAAGTATGTCAAGACAATATTGAAGAGGTTTAATATGAAGGAATGTAAACCAGTCAAGGTTCCTATTCCTGTTGGTGTAAAGTTATTTGTGAATGAGTGTCCCAAGACACATGAAGAAGAGGAGGACATGTCTCATGTTCCATATGCGAGTGCAATTGGTAGTTTGATGTATGAAATGGTCTATACTAAACCGAACATTGCACATGCAGTGGGAGTTTTGAGGAGGTATATGTCAAAACCAGGGAAGGAGAATTGGACAACAGTAAAAAGGGTTTTCAGGTATTTGCGTGGAACTACTAGCTATGGATTGTGCTACGAAGGAAGACCGAGATTGGATAGAGTGGTGGATATACATGGCTTTGTGGATGCAGACTGGGCTGGAAATCTGGATCGTAGGATATCTACAAGTGGGTATGTGTTTAACCTGTTTGGAGGAGCAATAAGTTGGATGAGAAAAAGACAGGCTGTAGTGGCACTTTCAACTACAGAAGATGAATACATGGAAACCACTCATGCAAGTAAGGAAGAAGTATGGTTACAAAGATTGTGTTCAGGTATTGGGTTGGTACAACAAGTTGTAAGGATAGAGTGTGACAGTCAGAGTGCAATTTTTCTGGTGAAGAACCTGACTTATCATTCAAAGACAAAGCATATTGATGTTCAATATCACTTTGTGAGAGACATGATTGAAGAAAAGAAAGTATCATTGATGAAGGTGGACACTTTGAATAATGTTGCAGAATCATTAACAAAATCTGTGAGCACTGAGAAGTTCTCTTGGTGTAGAGGATCCATGGGCATTGTTGCCCTAGATTGTTGACTATGTAACCTTGTAACCCCTTGTATGCAAAGAAAACAACAAGTGGGAGAATTTTGGGTATGTGTTATATTATTTGCACGAGTTTGGGGGCAACGCCCCCCCCCAAAAAATTCTACCTCGAGAAACATGTCACGTATTTAGGTGGTTTTTTGACACATGGTTTTTTCTGATGGTTTTCTATTTCTGGTTAAGGAATTAGGGTTTTGGACTAATCCAGGTCATTGGGTTAAGGTTTTTGATGCCACTGGCTCCTATATGTATATTGTATTGTAAACAATTTATAACACATGAATGAATATAGAATATGTTGGTTTTCCCGGTTTGGGTTTCCAGGGGAAAAATCTATGTGTAATGTTTGTATTTGCCATTGTATCTTTTATGTTCTTTTATGAATATCTGTTTGCAGTCGATATTGTACGAGGTTATAATTTACAATTATGCTCTTCATTATTCCGAGTTTACCAGAAAGCTAAACCATCTTGATGAAAACATGGTCTTATTGAAGGCAGCGGGATTCAAAACTGAATCATATATTTCAGTGGCTTGTTTCTAAAGGTGTAACATCTATCTTAGGCAGTCTGTGTATTCTTGTTTGTTTGTGGATTAGATTTCATGACTGATAAAGAATATTTTGCAGAGCCAAGTGACAGTACTTTTATGGCAAGTTGATCCATATCTCTAGCTTCAATTTTCTTTTGTTGTCAGAGTATTTTTGTATGGTGTCCATCAGAGACTTCTAAATTTGACTTTGGTCCCCACCCTCGCAGGGGTTTGTAAAAAGAATTTTTTATTTGTATCTCATAATGAAATCAATATAAGAAAATTAGATGGCTGATTTTTGTCTCACATGTGTATCTTAAATGATATTTTTCAAATTATTTTTATCCTTGTCTCTTTATCCATGTACACACTTATGTATATTTTCACTTTCTTCTTTTTGCATAGTTACATATAATAAATAAAATCAGCCTTGGTCTCTTGTATATATTACTTGTGGATCAAGTGATTGTTTTTATTTTAGGGCTATAAAATCCGGGTAACATTTCCAACTATCTTGTCTTAGCTTAGCAAGATCCGAAAATGTTTGAGTGAGGTCTTGCATACCTTTTTCCTCAACACAGTGCATATAATAAAATAATACACACTAATGTGTTAATAATAGGTAGATGCACCAATGCATCCATAATATGTATATGTAGCAGTGCTCTATAAATTAATAGAAATACTAATGCCTCATTATTGTTTATTGCACACAGTTGAACATGTGAACAAATTTAAAATATGACGCTTTCAATGCACTATTCTTGTACGGTGCGCACTGCGAACCATAGAAGCATTTTTTTTAAATAAAAATGATAATGACATGGTTTGGGATCCTATGCAATGAATGATCCCATTGCAACAGATACCAAATTCCCCATATACAAGTAAAGAAACACTATAAAAATCTATTTCTTAAAAAGAATTATAGTTGTGAAATATAGAGAGGAAAACCCAGAGAAACAACAAGGAAGATAGGGCTTCCGATATCGAATGTAACCATGGAAACCTTTTATTTTTTTGATAATGCACTGAAATTTGTTTGAATCAAATAGGGGAAACATTGAGATGATGAATAGAATAAAATCACACACCTGAAATTTCTCCTCTACAAATTTGTATGTAAATTTGGCTCTTTAAAAAAATCTACCCACTCCAAAGACTTTGCTCGTAAATTTCTCTTGCACAAATCTTCCCTCTAAATTTTGGCAAAATAATGAAATAATGATTAGGTTTTTCATTTATAAACACGTACATTTTGAAAATATTAAAGTCTCGCTCATTTTTTCATTGTATATTTTGGTGCATTGATGATAAACTGACACACTGTTTTTTTTAAACTTAATTTTTCGGTTTGGTAATTATTTTTTATTTTACCCTTTAGCGATGCACTCGACAGAAATATGCATTGGTGCATTCTTTTTATAGGAGCACACTGGGGCTGTATTGGTTTCTAAACGCATCGTGGAAGGTTTATGGTTTATAAATTTTTATTTATTTTTAATAATCAATTGTTCTAACATGTTTCATTGTGTTTGTTGCATGCAACAATGCACTTTGTTATTGGGGAGCATCGTGATGCATTTTATTTTTTATAAAATAAAAAATGATATTTTAGTATTTTATATTAATTGCAGTTATCGATGTGCTTTATTTTTTAATCACTGGAGAATTATGTTTTGTAAGAGTGTCGATGTGATTGATCGACTTAGACACATCAGCATTAAAACCTCCACCCGCCCACCTCTGCTATAAACATACAAGGGATAAATGTTTTAGGGGGTTCTATAAAAACCTCTGCTATAAGGTGTTCTCGTTGTAGTGTATTCTACCGCTATGGTGCATACCCATTGACTATTTAATAACAATGAAAGCATGTTCTACCCATTGCTAATTCTTGCAGTGTTTTCAATGTGCTCAGTTTTGGTGTATGATTATTGATCTAAGATTATCTTATATATCATACACCCATTGCTAATTCTCACGTAAAGTATTTACAACTAAATCATTATTCAACTATACAATATCAAATAATCTATAAAATCCTCTAGAGTAATTTGTTTTGCATCTTTCACAAACCCTTTGATGTAGTTGGTTTCAACCCATCAATCATCATAGTCAATGTCATATGTGGTGCCAAGTTTTCCACTTACATGCTAGCTTATTTGAATTCTATAGAATAAATTGGTCTGATTTGTCTCATAAACAATTTTTATTGCTAAACATAGTTGGTGACCATTTGTCTGCTAAACAGAGCTGGTGACCCTTCTTGTTTTCATAACTATTGCACGTGCATGAGTTTTTTCAACCTCTATACGACCCAAACACTTATCCTCTGTTGTTGTAACTCAATGACATATTGTTGGATAAAGTGTTTCCATACGATTTGTATCCATATCTTCCCACAACCTCTATTGCAAAAGGGAATGTAGCATCTTCTCTTAGGAAACATCCCTCTATTATTTTTCTTCCTCAAGAAGAGCCAACCTATTTATTTCTCCTTATTGCACACAAGATTCAACTTTTGATTCCAATGCCTCTCACTTTGTCTTTGAAAGGACCTTGTTCCAGTATTTGGTTTTGAATGGCTTATCAGAGCATTCCAGTAAGGATATTCCCTTTCCCTTATGATATATTTCATTCATCTCCACCACCCAATTCTATAATTTCTATTTGTCCTCATGACTACAGAACATCATTTGTACTAGACTAGACCAAGACCGAAGAACAAAAACACTTAGTTATTGCCCAATGTTATTCACTGCATCATCCTTAATATTACTTGGTCATTTTGTGTAACATTGTGTTTCATAGAAAAACAATGCCATGGTCTTCAATAGAGATACAAAGAACCTAGATGTTGTAATTGCTCTAGGGATGACTTAGATGTTGTAACCGCAAATGTTCAAGACAAAGCAAATGTTTCCATGGAAAATTTTCAAATAAAATAATTTAATTGTAATATTTTTACGGTTCTTATTAAGAGCATTAATTTGAAAATCTCCCTTGATTTACTTCAACATTATCATTCTCCTGTTAGGGAGTATGCTAGTTATACACTATGCAAACTCTTACAACTAGACATAAGTTTTGACTAAAGAAATTCATTTAACCATTGATTAATATAATATTGCAAATACTAAGTGGATTCTCTCTCTCTCTCTCTCTCTCTCTCTCTATATATATATATATATATATATAATTGAAACAAAATAAAATTATGTTTGAAAAAAATATAAATAAAATAAATTTTAATAAGGTTAAATAAAATAATTAAATATATTTTTTGAGGTAAGAGGTTAAGGTGTAATTAGAGTGCCATATTTTGGGCTTTATGTATGAAGTTGATGGTTAGGTGATGCATATACCACATACTACATAATCCTTCTTCTAATAGTTTTAGAAATGATTAGATAGGGATATTGGGTATTTGGTGGATATTGTTCAGGCTTGAAACCACCTTTTTGGTCTTGGAATATGACCTTAAATTTATTTTGATTGGCTAAGAGCTCATATTCCTTGGACATAAGAAACATGTTAATAATCCAAGACTCAAAGACATTTAACAAGAAAGGAAGTTTGTCCCATTATAAACCATTGACAAGTTATTATAAGTGGTCAGGTTTTATTTGAACACAATGATGCAGTGCACATCAAGATCTTAAGATTGTATCAATAAAGGTTAGATCAATAATCTTAAGTATTGTAAAAAATTTCTTTCTATGAAAAAAATATGACTAAAACATTAATATTTTGACAAATGTTAACCAACTAAATCAATTAAAAAACAAAAATAAAATACAAAATAGAATTGAGTTAAGAGCAAAAATATGAAAATTTTACACTTTTATTATTTTATTATTATTTGAATGAGAGAAATAAAAGATATGTATGTGTGTGGTGAAAAAGAAAAAATAACAAAGTAAGAAAGAAAATGTAATAAAGTAGGAAGAATACATGAAAACATATATGAAGAAGTTTATATTTGAAGAAAAAATAACAAAGTAAGGAGAGAATAAATATAAATAAGTTTATATTTGTTATGTTTTTTTTGTTTTTTTAATAAGGCGATAAAATTTATTCACGAGATTTTCTTTTGGTTGTTTAATACGATTAGAATATTTCATTAATTTAATTAAAAATAAAATTAATTGTAATTAGTGTAGATTATATACTTTAAATAAATCATAATATTATTAGTGTAGATTATATACTATGGTGTGTGCGTTATGTTATTATTTTTCATAGCGATTGAATTTCATAAAATTTGGAATATAGTTAATAATAATAATAATAATTTATTTTTAAGGTCACAGCTAAGCCACATCAAATTGGTGTATGAGATCCCCTTGTTTGTGGGACAAGGGATCCCCTTCACCCAGTGATTTGATTGGTAAAGTATACAGAGGTATACACACCCTACCCCCCTCTGGATTTGAGCTTGTGACCTCTTAAGAGGAAACACATGTTCTTAACCATTAAGCCCACTCAGGCTGTATCACTATCATTTTATAGTGACTTAATTTAGTTTTATCTTTTTCTATTTGTTATAATGTTTTGTCTTATGTTCTTAGTGGAATTGTTTGACCCTTCATGATCCAACGTAACATACTTTCACATTAGTTATCTAGTCATTCTTAGTGATTTTCTTCTTGGATTGTGCATGTTACTTTTGTGAAGTTCTTTTTCTATATTTTTTGTATTTATGAAAAATCATGACAAATCTAAACCATCACTGACACAAATGACATTCCATTAATCCCATTGACAAGCAACTTTTTCTATTATTGAATAGTTTTTAAAACATTGTAGTTAATTAGCAAACAACTCGAATACAATTTCAAAACATGAAGCATATATAAAGCATTCCATAATAATTGAGATATTGACAAATTGGTGGTGGCTTTGGATGCAAGTTAGTAGTATCATTTTCCTCTTTGGTTAGCTGGTAGGTGATTTCATTGAACATAAAATACAATTACAATGTTTATTGATTACAATCATGAAGTCTTAATCATAATTACATACTTGGGGGAAAACAAAGTGTTACACAAGTCCTAGTCCATTACATTTCTTAGTGCTATGTATCTCTTGCTTATTGAAGGGACACATCATTTCCATTTTTCTAATAGATATTTCCCTATTGACTCAAAGACATTTTCCCTAGGGATTTGATTTAGAGGCTTGTTAATTAAAGGATTAACTCCTACCTGTGATGTTTAATGAATACATTGTAATATGTTAATGAGGAAGATTATGCATACAACTCTACATATGAATCAAAGATGAGGACAAGGAAATAAGTTAGGGATGAGGATCTCATAGAATCAATTGAGTGATTCATGGAGATAATATTGTAGATAATTATGGATATGGTTGAATAGAATATCTTCTTCTGACATATTTGTTATGGTCACTTAAAGATATATAAAGGGACCTAATTGTACAATAGATACACACAAAAGAATGGTTTGATTGAATGGAGTTTCCCTTTGGGGGTTTCTTGAGTGTAAACTTCCAGTGTCCCTTGCTTGATATGTGCTTCTTATAGTTTTAAGTATAATTGCTATTGGTTATTACCCCCAACAATACTTTGAATATCATTTTCATGATTGGTGGTTTACCTTATCTATAGTAGTGGATTTTCATCATTGATCCTTGACTAGATGGTTCCTTCTAATGTTTAACTTTAAAACGTTCTTTCACACAGTGTCAGTTCATACTCGTACCTTGGTACCCATATTCATTATCAATGGACTACCTCACATCTTGTAGTGACCCTTATTGTTTCTCATTAACCAAATGATTTCTCCCATGCTTGACTCGAACTCATTATCACATCATGGAGAATCATACTCGATGTCATCAACATTTCAAATCTATCCTTTGAAGACCAAGGACATGTCTCTAGTTTAAGCTTACTTTAATAAACTCTCAACGGGTTTTAGGTCCTATTGCAATGGACCTTCTTTCCTACAATTCTAGGCATTGTTCCATAACACATTTTAGATGGAAGCAACATTCACTTTTAGATGTATCTCACCTTGGCACCGTTAGCCATGGTCCCAGTTTTTACTTGAATTGACTATTTCAAGAGGATGGGGATGCTTGCCTTGTTTCTAATGAAATTGTATATATGTTTCACCTCACATTTTTTGTCTTGTAGGTGGCCTCCTCTCTCTCTGTCAACCTTTTTTACATAAAAAATGTTGTATTTCAACTATGCAATTCTCTCTTAACCCCACACATTTTTGGGCATATGTTATCATGTCACTTTGATCCACTTGTGACATGAGAAACTTTCATAGAAAACAATACAAATCAACATTGACAACATCTAATACACTTGAGCTAATGGAGAATGATCTAATTTCATGTGAAAAAACAAATCCAACTCTTAGTTAGACCAACACAAACCTCATGCATCTTAGCCTTGATTAAGGGTGTGTCTGTGTAACTTTTTCTTTGATAGTCATGCAACCCTTGTAGTAGTGTGATTCAAGTAAATCTATAGGTCATTTAAATGTAGGGTCACTTCAAGAGTTTCTTTGGTGAAGGGAAACCCATACCAGTCAAACCTTTCCATTGAATTACAATATACAAGGTCATCCTTAAATGTAGGCACATGGGTGAGGCATGGGATCATAATTAAATCCAAGCTCCATTTCCCTCTATTTCACCTCCATGGAAAATCAATAAATAGAAGCATCATCCCTCCATTTTCATAATATTTCTTGTGATAAGGTTATGATACTAAGATTGTTCCAAAGTTTGATAATCCCCTTACTTTCGTTCACCATACTTGAGTTTTCATAACCTCATGTTGCCCAGTTAAAGTGTCTATTGCATAAAGGAAGGTGTTGTTGGATAACTACCAAATTAGAGAGAGCCCATTAGAGGAAACAAAGAACCCTCTCCATAGGAGAGGGCTTGGAGACCACTTGTGCAAGACTCTCCATATGTAATAAATTTATGATTTGTTTCCTTTTCATTGGTTAGTAAAGAACTTTTTTCCCCCAAAGAGTTGTTTGGGTCATTTGAATTCATGCTTCAATGACCTTTTAGTTATTCTACATGCTTGGGGGATAGGAATGATAGCATAGGTACTTGTATATTCATTTTATTTTCTACCTCAACTCATCAACCAATTGAGTAAGGTTTGTTTGGTCCACACAAACACCAAAACACGTGCAACAATTTATTTGTAAGTGCTTTGATAGGGGGCTTGAATATTATCCTTATGACAATCAATATTTTGGGTTTTAAACATACTTGTAATTTGGTATTCTCACATTAAAGTTAAAGAATCATCAACTTCTATATTTTCTTGTACAATTAGTTGTTGAAGTAATATAATTTTGTACTTCAATTACTAAACATATGTTTAAATCTATTGTAAAGAATCATTCTAACAAAAAGAATGCTTAAATGGGAAGGCTAGCAAAAATTTGTCTTAATCCTAAATTTGTTACGCATTGAGAGGAATCATAAAACTTCAAGCACAAACTGCATGTTCTTAATAGATCTAGGGTTAAAATGGATATGTTAATCAACACACACACACCTGAGTGGGCATGATAGTTAAGAACATGCATTTCCTCTTTGGAGATTATAGGTTCGAAATCTAAGGGGAGTAGGGTATGTACACCTTTGTAGACCAAGCAATTAAATAGATACACTGAGGGGATCCCTTGTCACACAAATAAAGGGGTCTCATACATCAATTAGGCATTTGGATGCTATGAATTTAAGTTAGATGATTATTATTATTATTATTGTTGTTGTTGTTGTTGTTGTTGTTGTTGTTGTTATGGATATGGATATATATGTGTGTGTGTGTGTGTGTGTGTGTGTGTGTGTGTGTGTGTGTGTAAGCCCAATTGGTTAGATCAATCGATTATGATGAATTGTTTCAAGGAGGAGTTTGTCATGAGATATCCTATTCTAAGTTGAGTGAATCCAAATAGGGATGCAAAAAAAGACACCAAAAAAAGTCATGCATCCTATTTCCAATGTCATGTGTCCTATTTCCAATATCATGCATCTCAATTCCAATGTCGTGCAGTGCAATACAATATTGGCCTCATTAAGGTTTCAAAGACATGACCTATTAGTAATTATACTAGTGACTTACTAGTTACCCTATGACTATAATTGGTGAGTGGTAAGGTAATTATGACTTTTATCATGTTGTCAATAACAATCACTTATTCACTTGCGAGGATTATAGTTCTTGCATACACTTTTTTTTTGTGCATGATACACTGTTAAAAATTATTAGATGACATTTACAAGGATTTTTGGTAATGGACCCAAACCCATAGGACTCCATAAAGACAATAGAAGTTGAGGTGTTTTTTTATATTTCAATAGGTTTAACAAATTTTCAACATTTTAGTATTTTTGAAATAGAATAGTGTTTTGGGTTATCGAGATGGATTTTTTTACAACTAACCCATGCTACTAGCCTACATGCATAAGTGACATGCATAAGCAATGCTCTCATGCACGTATGACAAGCTCATAGAGATAAGTGACACACTTGCGCACTTAAACAACATTCTCATTGCCATAAGTGATGCACATAAATCATGCAATCACATATAAGTGATGCACATGACATAAATGATGCAATTGCCTTCTATGGCTACCCACATAACTAATTCACACACTCACATAAGAAACACATTTACACATAAGTAACACACTCACACATAAGATACACATGCACACATAGAAGTGACACACCCACACACATAAGTGACACACCCACACACATAAGTGACACACCCACACAAATAAGTAATGCATTCACATATATAGAAGTGACACACCTACACACATAATTGACACACTCACACAAATAAGTAATGCATTCACATATTTACATCACATTCACACCCCCCCCCCACACTCACCTAACCAACACACCCATGTACATAAGTGACACATTCACGCATAACATACACACTTACACACATGCATCATATGTAAGTGCATTATGTGTGTATGAGTCACTTACATGTGTGAGCATCAAATCCACACATAAGTTATGCCTAGGTGCATGTGAGTGTAATTGCATTGCTAATGTGTGAGTGGGTCATATAGGTGTCAATGCATCTCATATGTGTGTAAGTGCATTTTGTATGTGTGTGTGAGCACACACCCACACACAAGTTGTTAGAAAAAAGGATTGCAGAGAAATAAAATAAAAACAAATGCAGAAATAAAACATAGAAGATACACAATACAATAGAGACACAGATATACGTGGTTCACCCAGTGTGGGATATGTCAACCAGAAAAATTTCCAAGTCCTTTCTTTATTATTATCCAGCAAATGAATGACTACAACCTATAACACACCCATTGTAATTTCCTCTTCTTTCTCTCACAATCTCCTCTCTTAGAATACAAAAAATTGCAGCAACACATAACCACAATACATTTCCCTCATAAAAGAGGGTTTCCTTCTACGGAAATCCCCCCCTGCAACTCCCCCGCGCAGAGGGGTGTACAATATTCCTGGGTGTAAATTCGTCATGGGGTATAAACAAGGCTAAAAACAAAAACCTCTGAATCAAAAAGATAATCAGACTCCACAACCAATAATCTCCCACTTGGAGACTGATCTCAACAACCCCACTGTTGTTGTATCTATTGGACTATGATCCTTTTTGGACCTAAAAAATTTCTCATCTTCACCTTCATGCTTGAAGACCAACCGAAACTGAGCAGGAACTTAGTTTCTCCCTGGTTACTCTGTTTGTTAACATGTCTACAGGATTCCGGCTAGTGTGTATATTTTCCAACTTCAAATGTCCATCTTCCAAGACAGATCATATAAAATGGTACATGATCTGCAGATGCTTAGTCTTCGAATGGAAGGATGAGTTATTTGCAAGATGAATGGCACTCTCGCTGTCAAAATACAACCTGTTATTCTCTTGTTTCTTTCCCAATTCCTCCATAAACCTCTGTAACCAAATCATCTCTTTATTAGCCTATGTAGTAGAAACATACTCTACCTCTGTTGTTGAAAGTTCAACAACCTTTTGCAGTTTTGAAATAAACTTACTGCTATTCCACCTACAGTTAAAACATACCATGTGGTGCTCCTCCTGCTATATTTATCACCTTCCATATCTGAATCAACATATCCCTGTAGAACAATGTCTTGACCTCCAAAATATAATGCATGAGCAGAAGTACCTTTCAAATACCTGAGAATCCACTTTACTGCCTCCCAATGTTCTTCACCTGGATTGTTCATATACCTACTCACAACTCCCACTACATGTGCAATATCTGGTCTTGTGCAAACCATCGCATACATTAAGCTACCAATTGTTGATGAATAAGGGGCCTAGGACATGTATTCTATCTCCTCTTGTGTTCTAGGACACATTTCCTTGGTTAATTTGAAATGGCTAGCCAAAGGTGTACTAACTGGTTTTTCATTCTAAATTCTAAACCTCTCCAACACCTTCTCTATGTACTCACCCAAAGACACTGTCAATTTGTGATTTTTCCTGTCTCTTGTTATTCTCATACCAAGGATTTTCTTTGCAGCACCCAAATCCTTCATCGCAAATGAATTATCTGATTTATTCTTGAGCACATTTATATCCTGCATATTAGAACCTGCAACATGCATGTCATCTACATACAATAGAAATATAATATAGCTTCCATTTTCTAGCCTTTTAAAATAAACACCGTGATCAGAATGACATCTACTATAACCTTGTTCTGTCATAAACCTATCAAACTTAAAATATCATTGCCTTGGAGCTTGCTTTAGGCCATACAAGCTCTTCTTCAACATGCATACCAAATTTTCCTTTCCTTTGACCTCATGCCCTTGTGGTTGTTGCATATAAATCTCTTCCTCCAAATCCCCATGGAGAAAATTTGTTTTTACATCTAACTGTTCAAGATACAAATCTTTTATTGCCATGAGACTTAAAAGAGTCCTAATTGAAGTCATCTTAACAATAGGAGAAAACATTTCATCAAAATATATACCTTTCTGTTGTGCAAACCCCTTTACACAAAGTCTATCCTTGTACCACTTTTTGCCTCCATCTTCTTCCTTCAACTTGTAAATCGATTTATTCTGCAATGCTCTTTTTCCTGTAGGCAACTGAACCAAATCCCAAGTCTGGTTATTTTCCAAGGAATCTGTTTCCTCTTTCATGCCTTGCTCCCACTTCTTTTTAGTGTCTACCTGCATTGCCTCTTCATAACATTTTGGTTCACCAAAATCAATCAACAATAAATAATACAATGAAGAAGAGTATCGTTTAGGGGGTCTACTTAACCTAATAGATCTTCTAACAACACTTGCAAGAGTTTGAGGTACTTTTTGCTCATGTTGTACATTTTTTATTTTCGAGTACCTTTGGAATTTCTTTTTCAGTGATCTCATCAAGCACTGTGTATTCTAGTTTTTCTTTTTCATGTTTCTTTCCCTACAACTGATCTATGTACATGACCTTCTCATTGAATATGACATCTCCACTCCTAATGATTTTGTGATTTTCATAATCCCATAAGAGATAACCAAAATTATTAACATCGTATCCAATAAAGGTACACTTCTTGGATTTTTCCTCAAGATTTGTTTTATTTTATTTATCAATATGGATAAATGCTTCACAACTGAAAGTCTTCAAAAAAGAATATTTTACTTTTTTACCTGTCCATGCCTCCTCTAGAATTCCACCATCCAAAGAGATTGAAGGTCCTTTGTTTATTAAGTAAACAACAATATCTACAACATCTGCCTAGAATTGTAAGGGAAAACCAACATGCAATCTCATACTCCTTGCACGCTCCATGATTGTCCTGTTCATCCTTTCCAACACATCGTTTTCTTGTGGTGTTCCTGGAACTATCTTCTCTCTACGAATCTCATGGTATGCGCAGTAATCATCAAACTCCTTGCTGCAATATTCACCTCCATTGTCTGATCTGAGACACTTCAACCTTTTTCTTGTCTCATTCTCAACTAAAGCTTTCCATTTCTTTAAAGTATCAAAAACATCAGATTTTTGTCGAATGCAATAAACCCAAGTTTTTCTAGTTGCATCATCAATAAAAGAAACATAATAACGAGGGCCACCAAGAGATGATACCTGAGTTGGTCCCCATACATCTGTATGTACAAGCTCTAACCTTTCAATCTTTGTTTCTTTTCTGACTCTAAGAAATCTGACTCTCTTATGTTTTCCATAAACACAATGCTCACAGAAATCCAAATCAATTTGTTTAAGATCTGACAAAAAATTCTTTTGTGAAGTATCTGCATCCCCTTCTCACTAATGTGTCCAAGCCTACGATGCCACAATGTTTTATCAACTATTGTAGAATCTAAAGAGATAGAAGAGTCAGTATTACCAGTACATAAATACAATGTACCTACCCTCTCTCCTTTTGCTATCACAAGTGATCCTTTGGTGACCTTCCACACCTTATCTGTAAATATGGATATACAACCTTCACTTGCCAACTACCCTATTGAAATTATATTTTTCCTTATATCTAGAACATGTCTTACATCTTTCAACAACCATTGGTTTCCATTCCTTTACTTTATTTTTACCTTTCCCATTCCAACAATTTTGCATGGTGCATCATCACCCAAATGAACTTGTCCAAAATCACCTTGAACATAATCTAGAAAATGTTTCCTATGGGGTGTGGCATGAAATGAAGCCCCTGAATCTACTACTCAAGACTCAGAAATATTATCTACAAAAAGAATCAAAGCATCTTGTAACACATCACTTGTTACATTTGATTCTTGTTTTTTATCCTGTTGTCCATCTCTTTGTTTCTTTGGAGCTCTGTAGTATTTCTTCATATGTCCTTTCTTCCCACAATTCCAACACTCTATTTTTCCCAGTCTAGATTTGGATCTTCCCTTCCTAGAATTATCGCAGTTCCTTGAGCCCTTTCCTCTACCCTTTTGTCTTCCCATGTTCTCCATGTTTAATGCATTACCTGATGTCTCACCTGTGCTTTTCCATCGCATTTCCTCGCTAAGGATAACACCAACAACATCATCAAATTTTAAAGTGTTTGAACCAGAGACAGATTTACTTACAACCATGACCAAGCCGTTCCAACTTTTTGGCAATGAGCTCAAGATTAGAAGAGCCCTGACCTCATCAAAGTCCACTTTTACAGAACTTAGTTGATTAGTAACCATATTAAATTCATTTAAATGATCTACAACAGACCCACCTTTAGACATCTTCATATTAAATAATATCTTCATTATAAATGCATTATTGGACACTGAGGGTTTTTCATACAGTTTAGCTAATGTGTCCATCATCTCCTTCATTGTCTTTTCTTTCGAAATATTGAAATCCACTGACGCTGCCATGCTTAGTTGTATCATTCCTAGTGACTTTCTATCAAGAACCTCCCATTCTTCGTCCTTTATGGTCGTCAACTTCTTTGTTATTCCACCCAATGGTAGGAATAGATCCTTCTGATATAAATAATCTTCCATCTGCATCTTCCATAACTGGTAGTTTTGGCCGTTAAATTTATCCACCCTAAACTTTCCATATTCCACCATTCCTCTCACTTGAACCAGGAACCCTCTTTTCCTGCGAGTTACCTTTCACTCTGATTCCAATTGTTAGAAAAACAGGATCGTAGAGCAATAAAATAAAAACAAATGCAGAAATAAAACACAAAAGATACACAATACAATAGAGACATAGATATATGTGGTTCACCTAGTGTGAGCTATGTCCACCAGAGAAATTGTCAGGTCCTTCCTTTATTATTATCTAGCAAATGAAGGGATACAACCTACAACACACCCGTTGTAACTTCCTCTTCTTTCTCTCACAACCTCCTCTCTCAGAATACAAAAATTCGCAACAACACATAGCCACAATACATTTCCCTCATAAAAGAGGGTTTCCTTCTAGGGCAAGCCTCCCCTGTAACTCCCCCGCGTGGAGGGGTGTACAGTCTTCTGGGGTGTAAAGTATTCATGGGGTATAAACACGACTTAAAACAAAAACCTCTAAATCAGGAAGATAATCAGGATCCACAACCAACATAAGCAACATAGTCACACATAAATCACACATCCACAAAAGCAACACACTCACACTTAACCCACACACTCACACATAAGTTTCACACTTACAAGCATAAGTGACACACTCATACATATATGACATACCCACATACATAAGAGACACACTCACACATAAGAGAAGTATTCACACATAAGAGAAGCACTCACACACATAAGAGATGCCATCACACGTAAGCGATGCATTGACACACCTAACCCACTCACCTACATAAGTGACACACACTTACCTAACCTGCACACCCAAATAAGTGACACACTCACAACTAACCCACACACCTGCATAATTGGTGTATTCATAGAGATAAGTGACACATTCACACACCTAACACACACACCTATATAAGCAATACACACTTGCCTAATCCATAGACCCACATAAGTGACACACACACCTAGTCCACACAACCACACAAGTGGCGTATTAACATAGGTAAGAAACACACTCACACACAAAAGTGACATTATCTTTGACAAGAATTTGATGCCTCTATTTATTACAAAATTTGTTAGAAATGAAAAGATTAGAAGGTGGAAAAACTAAAATGGAAGGAGTCAGGTGCATTGAGTTGCAAAAGAGACCAACTCCATTGGACCATAACCCTTGCACATAAACTTGGATTTGGGTGTATGATAATTGATTGGAAATCTTGCAAAAAGCAAACACCATGAGATGAAAAATATATACTAAAAGGACATAAATAGTACACAAAAGGGACATAAAATTGGATGCAAAAGAGAAACAAATTGGACACAACATGGCCATAGAATTAGATGCAAAAATAAACGCATTATAGACACAAATAAGATGAACAAAGACACAAAATCTATACAATTGACACAAAAAAGGATGTAAGCAGACACAAGAATAAGTTGCCAGAAGACTATCATTCATCTCATTTTCCAATTTGAAAAAACTAAGATGCAAAATAAGGACACAAGAATGTTGTATGGACTAGTGTGAAGATATCCCTGCACTTAGGTTGTAAAGCACCTCACTTCTCTTGGTGCAAATTGATGCAAAAATAACTAGTTTGTGATAGAAGTAAAGAACTAATGTGAAACAAAATCCCAATATAAGGATATGCAGTTATTATAAGACACTTTACACCATCACATAGATAACAACAAAAAACCCACAATACATGAAAGTAAAAAGTTCAATGTGGAAATAGAAACCATAATCATAGTCTAAACACATTACAATTTGGACTTTTTTTGCCACATTTTTCTAACCATTTTTGCCCAAAATTAGGCCTAAGTTTAGAATTGCTGAAATTAGTTGTCGAAATTGCATAATCTAGGAGTAATGAAGGTTTTTAAGGATGTTGAATCCACGTATGTATTCAAAAATACAATTTTAGTAATGAAAATTTACAATTTGACGACCAAAAATTATATAAGAATTCCAGTGATGATTGCCTCGAAAAACCAAATGCATTACTTATAGAATTCTTCAAAACCAAAACTTTTATCTTATGGATTGGGAGAGATGATTTATGGATTTCATCCCATAATGCTATTTGTTGTGCTATTTTGAATATGACATAGTCTAAAAGTTCTATGTTTTTACCTTTTTTCCGGGTACATTTTCCAACCAGTTTTGCCCAAAATCCCCCTAAAATTTTAGAAAATTGCAGATTTCGGTGGTTGAGATTACATATTCCAAGTACCTTGAATTTTTAAGGGCGATAAATTGATTTATGCATTCAAAAACATGATTTAGGCAATGCAAAGTTGTGATTTCCCCGACAATTTTGTTGCCCGATTCCAATGATAATTGTCGAAAAATAAAAAACATGTTTAGACTATACCTTTTAGATATCATATACATGCATAGAAATCCACATAACATTATGTGATGTGATATTTTGGATATCATGTGCATGCATAGGAATCCACATAAACATCATGGTTGTACCCAATTCAATCCTCATTGGTTTCTTTTTGGTATCATCTGCATGCGTAGGAATCCACATTAGCATCATGATTGTTCCGAATTCAATGTTATAATAGTTGTGTTCTTTGGGGATTATATTGACCAACATCATGTGACTCGGACCTAAGCAACCACCAACATAATTATTGGATGCACATTTCAAACTCCACTAACACCGACGGAGTACCAAATTCTTTAATTCCATATGACCGTCCTTTCCATTTTCAACATGGAATGAACCTTGCGCAATTAAGGAATTAGAGGTGGGAGGTGAGTGTGGTGGGGCCGGGACCCAGTTGGCCCCAGCAGACCCGCTCCTCTTTATTAAACGGAAGTTTTCTTCTTAAAAATGGACGTTATGTTTACGGAGTCGTTTGAGGTGTTACGCAAATTCAAATAAATCTAAATCTAACGGCGCCGGCTGTTAACTGCCAGAATGACTCAGAAACGATGACGTCATTAATACTCTTAGAAAAAGATTTAATTAGCGTGAGAATTTATCATGATATATCGCTATCATTGCTATTCAAGGAAAATCATACCACATAATAGACCACCTCAAATGACAAGTTGGTAGTCCATAAGGAATAAATTCAAATATATAGAAAGATGACAAAACAGAAAGATGACAAAACTTATCATAATTCACTTGTCACTCAACAATAAGGATAGTCATCAATACCACTCATTAATGTTATTCAAAGAAAACCATACCACCTAAAATAATTAGTTGATTCGTTGATTTCTTGATGACCATAAGGGGATAGACTTTCACTAGTGCTAAACCACCTCAAATGACATGCTCATGATCCTTAAGGAGTTAGACTTACAGTCCTACTAGATATCTTTGTGTCTTAATCCTTATATATGATGATGAAGATAAATTCTCAATAAATCAATTTTTTTTTAAATCTTTTTACCAAACTATTACACTAATATATAATAATAATAAAATGATTAATATAAATAACATTTTATTTTATTTTTAATTTGTATATGATAAACTTACTATATTGTATAAATAACAGCTATAAATTAAAAACACATAAAACTAAAATAATTAACATTTAATGTGGAAATAGAGATGATTTGTAAATTTTATCCTTTCCAAAGATTAATAGTTGTGTCATGTGCATACATAGAAACTCAAACTCACATTAAGATTTTGACTAATTCAAAAGATATTTTAGATATAAGTTTCATAGTTTAATAACAAAATAATTTTAATGTTTTGGGTTTTTAGTTTTAGTAGTTGGGTAGCGTGTTTGTTATCCTCTTTACATGGGTTCAATTCTCACAAAATGAACATATTGACTTTTGCTAGGTCATAAGTTTTCTCCTACTGGCAAGTAGTGGTGGATAGAGGGAAGGGCCCATGCAGAGGAGGTTTTAAGGTCCCACAATCGAGTGCATCAGGGTCAACGTTAGGTCTGCACGGAGAGGACACGCAAGAGAAAAAAGGTCAAGTAGAAGAAGAGGACAACGTAGATCAAAGCAAGGTGATAGAGCCATCACAACCAATGGGGATAGGTGGGAACAATGCATGCAAGCCAAAAACGACAGCGATCCCAAAAGTTGTTCTAGAAGACCCACAGACACAAGAATATAGAGATCAAATGAGGGTGCATGCCTTGATCTGCAATTTTATGGGCCTGTGTCCAAAAGAAAGAGTCTTAAGAAGTTGGATCAAATTCCATTGGAAGTCATGCAGAGAGGTGGACCTACACCTAGGATCAAAAGGATTTTTCATAGCAGTCTTTATGACTTTAGAGGATAGAGACAAGGTATTTGAAGGTGGTCCCTACTTTCATGCTTTAGCCAATCTCTATATGAGACCCTGGAAAGAAAATTTCTCAACGGAAAAGGAAACCTTCACGTGTGTGTCAGTCTGGATCAGAATTTATTCTCTACCTTTAGACTATTGGCTACCATATATATATATATATATGAAGCTAGAACTCCAAATCGTTTCAGACCAATAGCTCTATGTAATGTGGTTTACAAGATAATCTCCAAGGTCATTGCAAATAGATTGAAACTCCTCCTACCTATTCTTATCTCAAAGGAACAATCGGGCTTCATGGAAGGTAGGCAAATTTTAGACAATATTATTCAAGCCCATGAAATAATCCACTCGTTGAAAAGTAGGAAAAAAGGAGGCATGATAATGCAATTGGATTTTGCCAAAGCATATGATAAACTAAGCTGGCACTACATGGAAAAAACCATGGAATCCTATGGGTTTGATCATCAATGGATAAAATGGGTAATGGCTCTGGTGTCCACAACTAGCTTCTCAATTTTGGTAAATGGAGCCCCAACTAAACCTTTCTACCCTTCCAGGGGACTTAGACAAGGGGATCCTTTATCTCCCTTTTTGTTCATACTCATGATGGAAGGTTTAAGTAGATCAATCAAAGCATCAACTTTAGAAGGAACAATAAAAGGCCTTCAACCTCATGAAGACAGTCCCCCAACCACGCATCAACAATTTGTTGATGATACTATGTTACATGGAATTCTGACAGTCAAAGAGGCGACAACTTATAAGAAAATCTTAGATGACTTTGCATAAGCTTTAGGAACAAAGATTAATCACTCCAAATCCATGATCTTCTTCTTTAATATGCATATTGTTGTTCAAAGAAACCTCACTAACATCCTGGGTTTCGAGAGGAAGGCCTTACCTACCAAATATTTGGGAGTGTCTCTAACGGAGAAATTAGGTAATAAGTCTACTTGGGAAAGTATTATAAACAAGCTGCAAGATAGAGTTAAAAAATGGACCTATCGAGCCCTACACTTTGCAGGAAGACTAGTACTCACTAAGGCAGTTTTACAAGCAATTCCAACGTATTTACTTTCAATCTTCCCAGCTCCACCATGGATTTTACAGAGAATCAAAACTATACAAAGGAACTTTTTATGGAGAGGAGTAGAGGACAAAAATAAATGGTGCTAGTGGCATGGGAAAAACTATGTTGGCCAAAAAGAAAAGGTGGTCCAAGTTTGCAAGAACCGAAAACAACAAATGATGCTTATGGAGGAAAACTTTGGTGGATATGGGTGAAATATTATCATCACCATGGGCTGCCTTTTGGAAAGCTAAATATTCCCCCAGAAGGAACCCTCAGGATCTCATACAATTCATAGGAGCAGGGGAGGGATCAACCATTTGAAATTTGGCTTGGAAAAATAAAAGTCTTGTTTAGAAACATTGTTTCTAGGAAATTAGAAATGTGCAAACAACTCGATTCTGGGAGGACGCATGGCAGTAGGAACCCAATGGGCCAACTCAGAACAGACTGTGAACATCTGGTTGAACAAGACTGTCATTGCAGTAATCGAGAAGACATCCACATAGATGGAAATGAGTTGCACTCGTATCTTGAGTGGGACCCAGATGGGGTGGGGGAAACAACCCACATGGAACTTAGAGCTCATTTTTCGACCTGACATGATTGGGCTAGTAAGGAAGTTAGAAGTACAAGATCGAAGTATGGAGAAATCCAAGAGTTCTGGTGGGATGCACAGGCGGTACAAGGGAAATCATAAGTTGGTGAGGAGAGCTGAATTCGGGGATGACATTATGCATATCAATTCATCAAAGGATCGGGTCATACCTAATCGGACAAGTAACTTGGCTTGCAAAAGGAGAAGAGGGAGTCAAAGTACCAAAGCAAGGATAAGGGTACGAGGAGGCACTCCTAATATTCATTTCGCCCCTAGAGATGATTTAAAGGTAGGATCATTAAGAGATATAAGCAATCATGTGGGCGGCTATTATATATCGGCTTTTGTATTAGTTGACCCCACCTCTCATAGATCCTTTGTAGCTCTTATAGGTTACATAGAAGATAGGAGCAAGTGGCAGACTGGTGTTCTGAGTAAAGAGGGAGGCAGAGATTTAGAGAGTAGAGTGGTTAGTAACATGGCTCATATGAAATATACCACCAGGAAAGGAAGCTCACTTGGGGACTCCCAACCAGCGAGCTCACGAAAAAAGACAAGAATCGAGAACAGAACAAGGGATGTTTCTCGGATGTACCAATACACAGTTCCATAGAAAGGAAATGAAGCAATTGAAAAATGGTAAGAGGAGCTTAAGGCGGAACGAGAGGGAAAAGGAAAAAAATAGGTGGTGCAACAGGTTGATTCGATCATTGAAACTGTGACAACTCGCACCCGAGAGACCCTTTACCATAAGACTCTTGAGATGTCATGGCATACAAGTATGTTGATAGGAAAGGTGAAGGAAGACAAAGGAAGACAATGACGAAACAAGAGTGAAGGACCAGAGGGAGCTGAAGACTCTAGTTGAAGATATTCAACGTGGAGTCAGTGGTTTGGAGACTATCGTGAAACTCATGGTAGATATAGAAAAAATCTAACAGAGCAAGCATGATAGAATGGCAACAAAGTTCAACCTGTACCTGAGGTATGTCCGCCACATGGAAATCACACCCACAGACAAACACGGATCACCAACTCAGATCCAAAACGTTCGAGTGGCTTCTCCAAAGGACCAAAGTTAAGGACAAGATGATGGAGCAGATTGACCCCAGGTTTTTTAGTGTTTTAAGTTGCAAGAATAGTCTAGTCAGTAAACACTTAGAGTGTCTTTGTCTAAGTCAAGATGGTCTCCATTTTGGATCACAAGAAGTTTTCTTAAGCGATATTTCAATTATGGAACGTTGTTATATGTTTAGTTTTCAAAGTTGTAGCCTAAATAGAAGAATCTTGATAATGGATAGACTGGATAATTAAAAAAGTGAATTACTGCAACTGGTCTAGTTTCCATTTTGGCAGACTAGCTTGTATCTGTATGTATGAAGTTTTTAAGGAAATAATATAAAATATGATACTGACTTATAAAAAAAATACTTGAAATATTAAAAAAAAATAGTTTCAATTTTAATAAGAATTTAACACTTTATATTTGTAAATATATATTTTAATCAAAATAGTAAATTGAAATGTTTGATAAAATACCTATACCTATCATTTTGTATCTCTTTAAATCAGAAAAATCACAACTCTAAACAAATTGCATAGATTTT
>ML794739.1:148145-166805 GCA_009831015.1 Picea engelmannii | reverse complement strand
GAGATGTAATTTTGAGCACTTGAGCATAAATAAAGAAGCCTCCCCCACAGGAAAAAGGCCCGGAGACGTAGGCAAACATTGTGCCGAACTCCGTTATCAACCTGCGTTCTTATGGTTTGCTGTTCATTACTGTTTTCAGATCTGCATATGTGTATTTGACTGATTAAATTCTCTTCTTTCCTCATTCTTTCGTTAAATTCTCAAATGGTTAAAAATATTCATGCAAGTTAAAACTCAACCATAATCATAAAAGATCCTGCCCCGGATCACCCAGGGGGCTAATTTATAATCAAAGCCTGTTCGACACTTCGGCATTTGGGGGTTCACAGAGTCGAAAGAGTCCACTCGCTCATATCGCCGAGTCGCGAAATGTGAAAAGGTGCCTAGTGGTTTGTCCTGTGGCCATAATCGCAGATCATATGAGTGCAGATAAGGGGATGGCAGGGTCTGTATCAGGCCCTGTAGGAAATTCAGGGAACTATGTCCCTTGGAGAAAAGAAGAAAAAGGGCAAAATTTTATTATGCCGCAATGGGTATGTGACACAAGGAAACTCAGGTTAATCAAGATAAATTGAAGGAGAAAAAGACTCCAAACCCCAAAAAAGAAGATTCAATCCCCAGTATGGTCACCAATTCTATTATGAGGAAAATCACTCTATGGCATGGGGTAAACCACAATAGACAGAATGACTATAGAAATCAACTCTAATCCCAAGTATGCTATATAAATGAAAATTCTAACAATACAAGATAAAGATCCTACCTCGTTCAGACGTTCGATGAAGACCATCGTTGAGCACGTGACTCAAAGCTTTATACCTGCAACTTGTCCTCAACAACCAAGATACACAAGCATATGGTGATAATATATAATGTTAGCAAATGCAATAGCATAATCCATTAACATTCATAACAAATACGCCCATGGAATAATAATTCAAATATTTGAAATATATCAATTGGACGAGAAAAGAGTATTTCTATTAAAAAATGATAAAACAAATTGTATAAGTGACAAAATTTTGTGTCGACGCGTCTAGGAATCGAGAAACTAAGTCCCTTCCAGCTGGGCCTCCACCACTTCAATCCTCCACCAAAGGCAATATCATATAAGAGAGACAATGAGGTTCTCCATCAAAGAGGGAAGAGCTTGGGGGTTGAACAATGTGTTCAAACTTTAAAGGACAAAGGGATGCAGACTCAATGTGAAGTGAAAAATTCTACAGAGTATGTTTGCTCTCAAAAGTTGAATTCTCTCCTCTTCCACAGTTTGGTTATGGCCTAATTTATAGCCTTCAAATGGAACTGAAGGGTCGATTCAGAATGTTTCTAGTATATGAAAGGTCAAGGATCATGGATCTCGTGATTGAGCACCAAACTCGATGTACGCAGACTATAGTGGTGCAACCTACATATACGCATGTTGTCTAACTGGTAGGGCATGCATATGTGAAAAAATATGATTTTTTGGCTTTGGGAAGTGCAAAAGATGACTTCCAGTCTGCTTAGGGAAATAGAAAGGCCTTTTGAGCAAGTTGCATGGGGTGAGGCAAAAATTTCTATAACAATGATCTTATCCCATCCAATATTACTTTGTTTAGAATGGTTATTTGTATATGAGGTGGCTTGGTAAAAAAATCATTCCCACATGACACCTTATCAATGTTTGGAAAGCCAATGCATTTTGGGTGTCACAAGATTGTATTATGACTTATAGGTTAGGCATTTTGGGTGTTACAATTTATATCAATGATTATTACTACTAGGACATATATCAAAGGTTATAAGATTTATATTAGTTATACGGTTTAGGTGATGTAAGATTAAATATTAACATGGAATATGTCCAAGAATGATAGGCATGCATAAACTCTTAAATTCAAGCCAAGGGAAGCAAGACATATATAAATCTTGACATGCAATTATATAAAAAGTTTATCCCAACTCTCACCATTCTCTTCATACAATTTCTTGTGTGCTTCCCAACAATATTTGGTGGTCAAGTACATCTTCATCATCATGTGCTTGAGCTTCTTTATAGTTAAGCTGTCAGCTTCAAAATATTTATGGAATGCACTATACCACTTGTCAAGTGTCTTAGCATTAGTGTTTCCCTAAAACAAATAAATATTGTCACCAATCGTTACTTTGAGAGTTATGTCATCAAACATGCCCAATATATGCTAAGTTGAGGTTCTAGGTATGGTCCAAGGAAAATTTCTTTGAACCGGGGCTACAAACTAGTTGTAAATCTCATTATGTTATTTCTAAAATGCTTCATTAGCTATGGACCACAACACTTGTTGGTATGTCAAACATGAGAAAGTCTTTACAAATAACTAATGAAGATATGGAGAACAAAACATTCAATTTGTGATACTAATTATTAGGTTAACTAATGGAACACAAAGTGCACTAATGTGCATCAACTTAAGCAAATAAACAAACAAGCAATTTTGATTTTATTTATTTCAATAATTTTAATATAAACAAAACATAACACACATGCATTTGTTGACACAAGTGTTGCTTTAATATAAAAGAAACATGCACACATTTCTTCTTACATCAAATACATTTTGAAATATGTTGCCTCCTCTTCATTTATTCACTTCATTCCTTTTCATCATTTTTTTGTTGCTACCAAGGCAAAAGCACACTCACAATTTGGATGCACAAGTTAATTGGCAGTTTTTTTATCATCGATTTAGTTGGTGGATTCAAGGTAGGTGGCGGATTCTACTATTTTTTTTTTGACTGATTTTTTGCAAATTTCCACTTGCCTTTCCTCTATCTTTATATCCTTTGTCCTCCATTTCCCTTTACCTTTCATCTAGTGTCCATTTTCATTTGCCTACCAAAGAAGGTGTATTAAACACAAGAAAATGATCAGCATAATACAACAACCTTTTAGAGAATCAGGACGAAGGCTTCTTTGAATTCCACCAATAACTCTATAAGGGATTAGGGCAAGGGCTTCATGGACTTCATTTTATGGAGGGTATAAACATTTGACATTATAAAAAAAAATGAAAATGTTTCCCTTGAAAACTTAATCCTTGAAAACATGCCCTTAAAACCTCATCCCTTCAAAACATGCCCTTACTTTCATTTTACTTTCATTTAGATTTGCATTATTAAAAAATAATAATAATAATAATCCTTAAGATCTTAACTCCTTTATAAGAAAACCCACTATAATAAATTTTCACATCAATCCATTTTAATAAAAATATTTCATTAAAAAAAATGAAAACTCCACCCTTCAAAACATTCCCATTTACTTTTTTATATCTCTTCACAACATTCCCTTCCTTCCATTCATATTTGAATTATGGACATGCCCTTCCTTCCATTCATATTTGAATTATTTTATCCATAAGAAAAATGGTGGTCTTTGTGGTACTTAGGAACCTAACTCCTCCACAGGGGAATCCGTTATGATGATGCTTCACATCAATCCATTCTACCAATAATATTACTTAAATATTAAAGTTTAGGTAAATATTTCTTCACTAATTATTCTCAATCTTTTCTTCTTAGATAAATGTAATAATAAAAACTAGTTTATATAACTAATTGTAAAGTTGTATGGAATTCTAAAATCCACATACCATTTTATTGTCATGATATTATATTGCAACTTGTTATGAGTAAACTTCATGTATTCCCAAAATTTTCTCAATGCTATAATGATTGTTGAACTCCTTACACCTTCATGTGCTTTTAGCAAAAAAATTTAATTTTGTGTCCCCTTAAGAAGTTCTTAATTATACTTTTCCATGTTTCATTCCACCAAATATTGATAATGTATTCCTATTTATGTGGGATTTGTGTTGAACATTTCAATCTTATTCAAAGGCTTCTACATATTCCTTAAGCATTTCACATTCGTATTATAAGGAAGACCTTTATTGATTCTAATTTGATAGTCAATGGTCCAAAGTTTTTATCTTGAAGAATTTCCTATGGGATTTGTGTACTTAAATCTTCTTCAAAGGATTCTACACATTATTCACTATTTTGTTTTTTCACATTCATGTTATATGGATGACCTTTAGTGATACTCTACCTTTGATAGTTATTAGTCCAAATTTTGTTTCTTGCATAATGTTCTCTATCTTAACATAATTGATTGATTATAAAGTCTTAATTTTCTAATGTAGAAAGTATTGTGCTTGGGCTAACTTCTTTTCTATTCACATTGGAGGTTGAGCAAAGTAAGCCAAGTTCTATCCAAGAATCATGACTAGCATTTGTTGTCCATTTCATGGCCATTGAAAAAATCATTTTTTTTTCATGAATGTGGATAATTTTGTGCAAGCTTATGTTTATTCCTTAAACTCAATCGCATTGATGCCTCTCAATAGAATCCAATCAAATACAAATATTTTGTATCATTTGGTATTGAAAGACAACAACACAAGGTTCTAATGAAATTTGTTTTTAATGAATTATTTTCTAAAGATACATTCCCTAATGACATTTGTATCTGGTATTTTTATTTTGAGTATTTGATTGTAGTGGTAATAAATGATAGAAGGAAACCAAACCCCAAAGTTATTCCCCATCACTCATGGACTCAAATGATGAAATATTAAGAGAGATTGGAAAACTTAGAAATATGAGTGATATTTTTAGGCGTGGAGATCCAATTCGATTCTCCCTTGCCCAAATTATTGATGTCATTATTCACACAATTACCCAAGCCAATGAGGCATTGTATAATATTACATATTATAGAGAGAGGAAACTTTGTGAATATGCAAACGGTGTGGATCATGAGGTAATAAAAAAACTAAAGATTATCAAAGAGTATATATTCAACCTTTTCAAAGACCCTTAAATGGGTGATGTCCCTAACACCAAAAAACCCTCATATTTCTATAGAGTGGTGTACTTATAATGCGTTCATTGATAACTAGGTGGATAGGTGGTACATGTTTTCCAATGTGCTACCTCATAGCAATAGGGAAATCCCACTATACTTCTCGAGGAAACTATATGCATAGTTTTTTATGAGAAACATGTGAACTATTTCCATCAATTTCCATTCCAGGGGTAGGTTTTGGTATGCCACAAAATGACCCAATGCAAGGTATCGAGATGCAGACTACCCAAACCCTCTACCACGTAGTTAGTTACCTAGGGGAAAATTCCATCCTACCTAGCAAATTATTCCATATACATAAGAAGCATTTCTCCATTTGAAGAAGATGATGGTTCATCATACCACATTTGTTGAGGGTATTGACTAGTTAGGGTTGTCATCTATTGGTGTAATAGGGTCATTATCTCCTAATGGAGCAAGACCATCATCCCATAGTGTGGGGGGGTGGGGAGCACCATACTAGGGGAAATATATCATCTCATCAGGACCACAATTTTTTTTTCACATCCATGTGCCATATTTGCAACGATATTTTAGGAGATATTTACCTTAGTGTATTTATAATCCAAGTAATTACAATGATACCTTTAGCTTATATTTGGATTTTAATTGGTTAAAATTACTTTTGTTCATTTTTTTCCTCCGGGTGTGTGATGGCTTTATAATTGGTTAAAAGTAGTTTTCTTCATATTTTTTTTCCCTTGGGGTGTATATATATTACTAATATATATAAAACATGTAGTTGTTTACTCCTTCTCCATGAGGGAAAAACATTGATATGCCTAGGGCCACCCCTACACTACCCACTCCCACAAATTAGTACAAGCGCAAGGGTGGTCATGGATATGGCATTATGGAATCTTCAAGAATGTATAACCTAATCATAATTGTATATTATCTTGATTCATTACAAAACCATTTTTTAATCATGCTTAATAATACATGTTTGCAACACTCTACTAGCAATACCTCTTGTCATCTTTCACAAGGTTGGCTGACACAACAATTGTTTCCATATCTTTGATGGAGGCAATTCACATAGAGGTATATATTTCAACATGTGTACATGTTATTCATGTTAGATCATTAATTCACGCATCTAACTATCTCAACACTTGGTTATTGTATCCATTAGCTAGAGTTCTTGGCTCGTCCAGTGTGCATACACATGGTGGTGGTGTTTTCCCTTTACATGTCAAAATGCTAGTCATAATCACATCAACTATGGTTTCCTTTGAGCATGATGTTCAGCCAATGGCACCATCTCCTAGTCAAGGACCCCGACCTCCTACCCCACAATCAATTTTTATGGTTAGATGAATAGTAGATGAATTTGTTAATGACCAAATATTGAATTCCATTTATAGGCATGTTCATAATTGGTTGAATTAAATGTTCTTGTCTATAATTTTTGAAAAGTATGATTGCAAAGAGGAGTTATTTGAGGAGGAGGACACCTCAATTAATCATACCTCACATGGATGAAGTGAGTTTTGTTATAAATTATCGAGTTGTAAAAGGTTTTCTAAGCTTTTAAACACATAAATTGGGGAAATAACTCATAAATATTGTTCTTTGACTTTTAGTCTCTGGAGATGTACTTTGATCCTACATGTAGGCAAGCTCAATCTATGCTAGGGAAATATAAGAGGAAGATTGAGTTTTGAATAAGCACATGGCAATGGTCAGGTTTGCAAGGGTTACTAAATTCATTCATTATCTATGAAATCCCACATAAATTGTACTTTGGTATATGTACATTTAAACAAGTCGATTATCACTAATATGTGCATTTTATTGCATATTTACTTGCTTCCACTTGTTTCTTTGTGTCTCTTACTTCTTAATATTGTTCTTAAAAAGGTTTTGATGGTTGTTTAGCAATTTTTTTATGCGATGTGCTATTATTGCCTACTAGTATGCCAAAGTACTGAATTGGTATTGGAGGTTCCCGTCATCAGTTACATTGTTGTAGATGAGTGGTATATCTTAGCAATTTTTTTATATTGTAGAAAGGTCATGGATATATATATTCTGATCTATAGTTTGATGACAATTTACGTTGAGAGAAAAATTTAAGATATTCAAAAGGTGAGGACACTCATAAATCTTGAGAGAACATTTGTAAAGTATGTTTAATTGGCATTATCCTTGCAACCTATAATCATTTTCCAATTGATTGTGTGATATGTCACATGATCACATATTGGCATGCATTTATTATGGGAGGACCCTTAAATAAGTTAATCTAGAGTGGTTATCATGCTCCTTCTTAATCTTATATTATAGTTATTTAGCAGATGGTGCTTCCATATTCTTTGGATCTAGTGTGGCAACATTTGACATAATCAAAACATAATGGAAGACACATTCTTGTAGTTTGATTGGAATTTTCTACATCCTTATTGTGTTGATATTATGGTAGTTGCGAGAGGTATTTACCTCCACGTGTAAACCTGACAAGGATAGAATACTCCAGGAAGCAAGAAGAAACCCTAATGAGTTGGCTAATAACCCTATAAGACTTGTCAGCTCAAGAAGATAATTTATATTAGGTTATTAGCCTCCAAGAGAAGAATTCGGCCAGAAATAATAATATATATTGAATTGACAGATACCCAGAATGAGAATTTGACCCAGGCAATTAGCCAGAATTAGTATAAATATAGGAGGCCAATTCTCATTCTGGTAGGCAATCTCAGAATTGCAGTGCCCAGTCTTGTGTGCACTACAGTGCCCAATCTTATGAGTAGGTTTGAGGAGAGATGCCATTGCAGCTGTTGCAGCTAGCAGATCACATTTGGCTTAGAATATCTCTTGGCTAGGGTTTGGACTATCTGATCAACTCTTGTTGGTGCACTATCCTTGGGGAAAGGTACGCTACCCTTTGTTTGGCTATCTAGCCTAGGGTTTTCTTCCGAAATGATTCTCTGTCAAGGTTAAGGTGCTCGGAGGGTGGCTTCGGCCTATGGTTGGGTGACAAGGGTATTTTCAATGGTAAAATGAGCACACATATTTCATATTCTAACAGGTTATGGGCCCACACCTCCTTCATTCAGTCTAAATGTTGGAAGGAAACATAGCCGCTAGGATATTGAGCTTGTTGAGGAACTACCGCTAGGGTTACTAGCAGAAGTAGCTTCCAAGACACTATCACTAGGGTTACTAGCAGGAGTAGTTGCAAAAACCCTAATCCTCTTGTTGAGGAACCTTAAGTGAATGGATTGACCTAATACTCTCAACAAGCCAAGATGTGAAGTTTGATTTTGTGGTCAAATCTAGGGTTTGACCAAATCAAAGAAGCCATGAATTCTTCTATGAACAGATAACAATTTATATGGAGCCTCTAAATTCAGAGAGTGGAAGACAAGGATTGACCTCATCCTTGCCAAGAATAAAGTGTTGGATATCGTGAAACCAGAGTTTGAAGAAGGGAAAGAGAAGGAACAACAGAATGTTGCAGCTATAAAGAAGTTCAAAGATGATGACATTAATGTTATGAGTATCATAGTGGAATCCATAAAATACCACTTGATACCCTACATCTCCCATCTTGACTCATCGAAGAAAATGTATGATTCCCTAACAAACCTCTTCTCAGTTAGAAACATTGGACAAGTAATGAGTCTGAAGAATGAGCTTCGTGACATGAAGATGAATGATCATGACAACATAACATCATACTTTGTGAGAATTTATCAGTTAAGAGATTAACTACAAGATATTGAAGAGATCATCTCAGAGAAGGAGTTGGTAAACATAGTACTCAATGGTCTTCCCAAGACTCTCAGAGAAGGAGTTGGTAAACATAGTACTCAATGGTCTTCCCAAGATGTGGGATGCATTTACCGCAAGCATGAACACAAGAAAGGAGTATCTGACATTTGAAGAACTTTGGACTTGCTATGCTCAAGAAGAATCAAGGATCAATGCAAAAGAGAAACCCCAAAAGAAGTACGATGATCAAGCCTTCACAACAAGATTCAAGAACTTCAGGAACAAAAGGAAGTTTGGTTCAAGGAGGAAGCCAAATCAAGAGAAAGGCATTTCAGAAGTACATTGCTTCAACTGTCGAAAGTATGGTCACTACAAGAATCATTGTCCCAAGCTAAATAAAAGGAAGGAGAAACATGAAGCATCAATTGCCGAAGAAAAGGAACCTACAAAGAAGACTAAGCAGTATGGAAGAGACTTCTTCTTCTAAAGGTAACAAAACTCTTCTTATTTTCTTGTACATATCTTGTTTGCATCGTCTCTGTACATATCTTGTATATCTATCTCTTGGAAGATAATGTGTTCCAAGAAGAACTATACCTATGGAAGAACAACAAGATAAGAATGGATATAATTAGATAATACACATGAAAGGATGAAATACAAATCATGTGGAAGCTATTGCAACATAAGCCGAATCAATCATGAAGAGACTTAGAAGAAGCAAAGACAGAAAGAAGTCAGCAATCGAGAGGAAATTGGAAAAATACTTATGACATTTTGTAGAAGACAACAAGATGGAAGCGTGGACTCTATTAGACAAGAGAGCCAATTATATATTGCAGAAGACAATAAGGATGCAGATGGAAGCGTGGACTCTGTTAGACAAAGGGAGTCGATTATATGAACTCATACATGAAGCAAGAATTAGGAGGGAGCGAATCCTATGATCCATTGAAGATGGTGAAGTATATATCCATGATAGCAACCATGAAAGACAGTACGTATTCTTCAAAGAGAAGCCTTAAAGTATCCCTGGTTGTCCATCCACATCCGTGATCCTATGATGGAATATTTAGGGAATGGAATCTATAAGAAATTCCATGGACCCGAGAACTATAGAAACACATGAAGATTCCAAGAAAGAAAGAGAAGCCAGAACAACCAGTCATTGTATCAAGAATCACAATATTGTCAACCTAATATAAACTCAATAAAAGCAATCAAGCAGAGGAACTGAAAGTCGTGATTAAGAATAGTGTATGGAAGACTTATGAATGAAAGCATTGTGAGATCCAAAACTAGGGGTTCTCCCAGATGGAGGGAGAAAACTATGATGATTACTTGTTTCAGTAAACCAGACTTATCTCTACATGGGTCATTATATCATCCACAACATCCATGAGTTGGAGTTCTACATCAGATGAATGCAAAGAATGTTCCCCAGAGAAATTGAATAAAGAGCGTATGAAGAGCAATCTCAAGACTTTGAGGCATACCAGAAAGAGATCCTTATATGCAGATAGAAGAAGATAACTTGGTGGAGAACCTCCAGTGCACAACATAAGCGTGGTGAAGATTTCCCATAACATCAAGATGATTACTCAGTAGATCAGATCTCATGATGACAGAAGAAGTGCCACATGGATATGTTCCAGTTTTCCAACAATGATATACTCTATTGTTCAAAGCTACATGAAGACTTCACAAAAAATCAATGTTCCAGACTAAAGTACATTTAAAATCAAGAATTACATTATCTGCGATGAAGTCTAGAAAGGAGAAAGTGGTTCTCCAATACATATCTCCACAAATGAGCAGATAAGCAGACATTTTGGTAAAGCTTCTATCCAAGATAAAAGAGTTTGCATACTCAAGCTGGAGCTCATGGAGATGACTTCCTTATTGAAAAAGGAAGATATGACTCCTAGGTTGGGAGGGAGCACTGAAAATATTATTGAGGACATTCATTTTCAATATTGAAAAATAGTCCATCTTGGACAGATGCTTTCCTGTTCGGAAAGTGGATTGAGATTTCTGACGGACAATGATTTCCCATTGTGGTTAACATGGGAAATGGTCCAGATTGTTGATGTATCGTAGACATCGAATTCCCATTGTGGTTAACATGGAGAGAGGTCTAGGGAAGTCTCTCTTCTTGAGGGTTACTCAAGAAGATTGGCCCGCCTCGCCGGACAACGATTTCGCATTGTGGTTAACATAAGGAATGGTTTGTTTTGGAGGTTGATACAGGACAATATTTTCCTCTTGTGGTTAATAGAGGAAATGGTCCAGAAAGTCATTCCTTAGGGTTTATACATTCTCTCCAGGGTGCACTTTGATTAGTGTAGGAGGAATGGCCCAGGGTGGGGAATGGTCCAGGCTCAACAATCAGGGACAAGCATTCCTTAGGGTTTATACATTCTCTCCAGGGTGCACTTTGATTAGTGTAGGAAGAATGACCCAGGGTGGGGAATGGTCCAAGTTCAGAAGACAAGACAATTATTCTTCCTTGCTTGAGAAAAATAGTCCATATATCTCATTGTTCTACTCTGAGGGCATATATTATTTTAGATCTCACAGATGTTAGTGAAAGATTGGCCCAAATGATTCAGTTTATATCATAACATTTTTTCTGTGCAGGTTGGTATCAGATGATTGTTATGAATACTGTATGACAGTAGATGTATACTACTGTGGTGGATGTGTTCCATTGTTCGTGACTATACGTTGATGATCAAGTACTTGTGTGTTACTTGGTGTGGTAGTGTACCATTGGATTGTAGTTATGTACTACTATGGATAGACACAATTGTGTTCTATTTTTTTCTGATTGCCTTGAAGACTATCAACAGTTTATTGGAAATAATTATCAGCCAGATGAATGATGAACATAGATTTTCTAGATAGAAAATGGTTCAGAACATTTACTCTTCTAGATTAGAAGAATGTCTCTTATATCACTCTGTGGAGTGAGCATCATGTCTGATTACTCAGATAGAGTATGGTTTCGAGAGATGATGCAACTAATGATGATGATGGTGATCATGATCTAGTCATGATCTAGTCTATATAACTATGTTGATGTTATCAGGTGAATGGTATGTTTTGTGCTCAAGACCATTACTTGTAATACCTCCCTAGCTAGGAGGGAGTGTTGATATTATGGTAGCTGCGGGAGGTATTTACCTCCACGTGTAAACCTGACAAGGATAGAATACTCTGGGAAGCAAGAAGAAACCCTAATGAGTTGGCTAATAACCCTAGAAGACTTTTCGACTCAAGAAGATAGTTTATATTAGGTTATTAGCCTCCAAGAGAATAAGTCGGCCAGAAATAATAATATATACTGAATAGACAGATACCTAGAATGAGAAGTCAGCCCAGGCAGTTAGCCAAAATTAGTATAAATACAGGAGGCCAGTTCTCATTCTGGCAGGGAGTCTTAGAATTGCAGTGCCCAGTCTTGTGCACACTGCAATGCCCAGTCTTGTGCATAGGTTTGAGGAGAGATGCCATTGTAGCTGCTACAGCTAGCATATCACGTTTGGCTTGGAATATATCTTGGCTAGGTTTTGGACTATTTGATCATCTCTTGTTGGTGCGCTAACCTTGGGGAAAGATGTGCTACCCTTTGTTTCACTATCTAGCCTAGGGTTTGCTTCTAGAATGATTCTCTGTCAAGGTTAAGGTGCTTGGAGGGTGGCTTTGGCCTATGGTTGGGTGACAAGGGTATTTTTAATGGTAAAACGAGCACACGTCTTTCATATTATAACATATTGCACACCTCCAAAAATAGTAAATTATAGTTATATCATCGGTTGTAAGTCTATAATCAAAAGCTATAAAGCTCTAAAAGGGACAATTGTAGCAATAGTACTTGAACTTTGAAGGCTTCAAATGATTAAAATCTGAGGTTCATTTAGAGGGTAAAGTATTTGAAGCCTTATAATGGTCACGATATGCAAAGAAATGTTTGATCCCCTAACTAAGATTTTTCTCATTTATGGTCAAATATTCAAATCCCTTTTCGCACTGGCAAGGTAACTAGTTTTGAGTTCTTTTATAACTAGAGTATTTGAAGTATAAATGGAAAATGTTAAATTCCAATTAACATAAAAATAATTCAAATAACTTTAATAGTCTGTAGGTATACTATTTAAACTATAGTTATTTTAGGGTGAAAGTATTTGAATTACAATTTGTAAATTCACTTCAACATTTAATGATTTTAATAATTACATGTCAATTCATAAGCCACTGATTTGAAACCCTTTTGACAAGTAAAATAATTCTTAGGGAAACTTCCCTTTTAACAAATTTGGAGGGATTCATTCCTTTCCACCATAGAAATGTTCAAAGGCATTTTAATGACTAAATTGTTGCTTAAGTTTTTAAATTTGTACTATTACCAAGAAAAATATATATAGCCCTTGTAACGAATGAGTTACTCTTTCATGTGCAAACTATTTGAAGACCTTCCAATGGATAGAAATTCCTTTGGTTGGAAAAGGATTTTAAGCCTCACTAACTTGTATAATGACCTTGACAGACATAACAATTGATTCCACTAAAATAACATTGTTCAAGAAGAAAAATATTTGAATCCTTGTTGTAGGGGAAATGCCCATAATTAGAAACCCATTTGAAGTTCTTTTGTATAGTAGTGTGCAAAAGAAGTAGAGTGCCATGTAAGATATTCTTTTGGACAAAATGGTATCTATGGTATTGACTCAATGAATGGCTAGCCATGAATTTTTCTATTATAGTTTTTTTCAAATGTGGTGAAGATATGCTTGATCCAAGTAGCTTCTATTCAAGGCTTCAATATTCATATTGGGAAATTGAGAATCTATATTTATATTGAGGTTGGATTGCTATGAAGAAATTAATTGAAATTTTCTATACAAGTAGAAGTCAACAAGAGACCCTTACTTTGTTTAACTATATGTCAACAAGAGACTCTATTTCAAATCAAGGAAGTAAGTGTGTGAACTATAAATGAGTTTACAATCAAGTTGTTTGTATATATTTGACAGACTTTGCATTTTAGGAAACAACCAAGTTTTTGTGATGGTATTAACAACAAGCTGTCATATTAAAGAAATAACCAAATTCTACCCTACTGGAAACAACCCACTTTCTACTAAAAATAACCCACTTAAAACTAGACAACTTTTGTTTCTAGAGACCAGTGCACAATTTTTGTTGGTGCAAATAAACCACTCAACCTTAATGCTTGATTTCTTACATTGTAAACCCAAAAGACCTACCTGCCTTGAAATAAGCCTTTTTCTTGTATAGTGGGTTGATTTCATCCTAGAAATCACATTAGGACTTCTATACATACTAGTATATAAGGTATTGTGATTTTTATCTAATAATACCTATCTATCCTCGTATATCTATATATGATAGTTGACAAATAAATGTCCAGACAACATAATTGGTAACTACTATGTTTTGACCCCTCTAGGATAAGTATTTATCTAAAGGAAATATATGAGAAAGACCCTTCAATAATCAATTAGCTATAATGTTGAAGATAAATTATGATATGCTATCAAATAAATATTTATTTTGAATATGATACCTTGATGTTAGTAAATATGACAGGAAAATCCATACAAGGATTTCAAACTAGTCATGTATTTATCCAAGTATATGCACCTCTACCATGAGGAGATAAGTAATTGGTTTCCTATAAGATAACAAATTCATGAATTAAAAATTGGATCGCATTCTGAAAATTGCAACACTCCAAGCAAAGGGTGTTTTCAATTAGTGCAAGGATTAAATAAATAAGAGAAACTCTAGGAACATATAGAGCTTTGTGACAACTTCATGTATCTACAATATTGTAAGTAGCCAATAGAGCTAATTACAATCAGTTTGACCTAAATTAATTTTTTGGAAAAATACAACACTTCTTGGTGGTGGGATGTAAGACAAAAATATAGAGTTTACTTTGTTAAGAAAAGGTCACTTACTAACAAAAAAAACAAATATTCTAAAATTTCAAATAACCAACATTGCTAGGTAGAATTTCACTAAAATTGGTCTAAAAACGTGGTTTGGATAGTGACATGTATAGAAACTTAAACCCTTAAACAAGTTAACCAATTTGTTTCCTTGGAAGTTCTAGACTTAAAGAACTCTTTATCACGGTTTTTAAATGTCTGTCTATGTAGTTTATTCCTTGATTTTATTTTTTTGGTAGATTCTCCACGAGTAAAATATTTTGAAGATGAATTTAAATTCAATGCAAGATCAAGTGTTAAATTTGTGTATCTAGAAAAGAATAAAGAGAAAGGATCAACCTATGTTTTGGAGAAACCTAGATTTGTCACCTCAACTCCCTGATATACAAGATTTGTCACCAATGTTCCTATTTTCTCCTTCATGTGCTATATATATTCTTTGTAGAACCTAGGCATGCATAAGGAAATTTTTGTTAGTGTTATAAAACATTACACCGAAAAATAATAGTTTGCATGTACGAAATTGAATTTGCATTGGGAAAAACCTAATGTACATTATTAAATAACATACCTCATTTGTCAACATACTTGTTATCATACAACTGTACCCAATGGATCATCTCTGCTACTAATGGTCTCCCTTAGTTTCTCATGCTAAACATTTGGTACAATGTATTTTATCCTTGCGGAGTTTCTTGTGGGCATCGTTTGCAATTTGAGGTTTGTACCAATGATTAAGTTTGTAAAGTGATACAAACTTGCACCTAATTTGTAATCTTCAAATGCATAGCTACCCTTATTTCTTGTTTTGTTGTCACGTGTCAAGTATTCACCTTTAATAACCATCAACCCAACTAGAAAGTGGTTTCCTTTGTAACCAGTTATGGATATATTGAGGGTTTGATTTACCTCTAGAAAACGTGCAAAAAACTAATCCCCACCCTTTCATTATCTTTCGAGGCAACTAGTGCATATGTGTGCACTACAAAATATAACGTACAGTGCTTAACATTATTATCATAAGCCATAAGATTTAATATATGATAATGTCATTAATGTCCAACTAAAGACCATAAATATGTTAAACAACCTACAAATTATACCAAGATGTACAAAATATTATACATGATCATAACCTAGAGAAATGGATGATTGGTTTTCCTTTAATGGGTTTAATTGAACAATTGCACATGAATCAACTAAAATTGATATGTGATCCCATGCATCAATCTAGTTTGATGATTCACACTCATCACATTCACCATCTCTACATGGGAGATAGAAGTAAGAAATCTGTATCATCCATATTTCAAATACAAGGTTGTAAGAGATTTGAACCAGATGAAAACCATGATTCCTAGGCACACTCTTTCATTCACATGCATGTGAGAAATCTACCTCGGTCACCTCCCCAAAAAATATTTGCATGTGTCTTTTCTTTGTTGATTATGCTTGCACTCTTGATCCCTCTACCATTACTGACATACACAACATGATTATAGACTGGGCATCTTCAATAGGGGAATTTGTAGATAACTTCAATAACTCCTTACATAGGGTTGTTTCGACACATGCTCTTGTTGATTAAGGTTGATTGTCATTGATGTCAACCCTTGAAGAAAGCCCCATAACACAAAGGTTGGGTAATGGACCCAATATTGTTTGATGTAAAGATGACTTATTATTGTCTTGTCATGGTTGATAATAAGTAGAAATGGATGAACTCCAAAGTGGTCCCCTTATGGTGAAATCCCTCACGGGAAGATGCTTTGCGGATTGAGTTATCCTAGAAGTATGGTTGGAGAACCCATTCTTATTTGTGGAATAATGAGATGAAGGTCAGTGAATTTTTCATTGAAATTATCCTAGATGGATAGTGCTTGTCATTCCATTTCCAGTGGTATGTGTAACGTCACATAACTCCTCACAGTTAGAGAGTTATGGCCATGATAAGTTGGAGAACCCAGGTTTGGGTAATGGACCCAAGTTTGTTTGATGGATAATGGTATGAGTTTTGATATATTTTTAGGTAATACTATTCTATATGGATGTTACATGTCATTCCATTTTTGGTGGTATGTAGAATGTCACATAACTCCTCACAGTTTGAGAGTTATGGCCTTACAAAGTTGGTGGACCCTCTTATTTCATCTAGAAGCTCCAAAAGGTCAAAATAGTCAAAGTGGTTTAAGAGATTTTAGAAGGTAAATAATAAAGTGAATTGATGAGTGTACTATAATTCGAAGTGAATATAAAATAAATTATTTAAATAATAAATTTAATGGATAAATTAGAAGTGGGTTAACCCTAAAATAAGGAAAATGGGCAAAGTGACCTAGAAGATGTTTTTAAGGAAGCTACTTGGAGAGTATAAATAAGAGGCAAGGCTCTCTCATTTTAGACACACTTGAGCATATTGAATATCTATAGGTGTTTTAGGTAACTAAAGGATATCTAAGCCGAATTTCTGAGGTAAGGTGAAGAAAATAAGGCCGAAATTCAAGGAGGGATATATTCTTTTGATGATGCTTTCTAAGGTATGTTATTTACAGGTCATCTCACCATTTTCACAATAAATTCTTTTATAGAATGATTCAGACCATGAAATTGATATTCCATTGAGAAAACATATCCAAGTATCCTTGGTAACAAATTCATATTGTGGTTCATTTTAGTTTTGGAGTTACACTCCGTGGAAAATAAGGTTTGTGGCTAGTCCTGAAACTAGTCTAAAACAAGTGTTTCGGGTAAAAACATTATAACTTCTTCATATAAGATCCAAATTCAGTAAGAAAAAATGTGTTGGTTAGAGTATAGTCTGTAGTATTTTTTGTAATAGTTTCAGTTCAATTAAACAAATATTCTGTGTGGGGCACGCTCTACAAGGCCACTCTCTAGAATAAGCCAGAATTCAACAAGGTATGTCATATTTGCTATAACTACTATTCTGAGAGGTTCCAAGTAGTGACACCTGGAGGAATTGCATAAAAAAACACTGAAGAATGTTGTTTATTAGTTTCATATATTTATTCATTACAGGTACAAAGTTATGATTATTTCAAGTTAGGGTTGTTGACTAATCCAAAACTAGTCATGTGAGACTAAATAAAAGTTTGATGTAAATGCTAGTCTCTTGTTGTTTAAAGTTAAGGAATATTTGTAGGTATGTGATCATATACACTAGGTCTATTACAGAGTTACAAATCATATTTTGATGATGAAAGTGATGATGGATTTTGGTTAAGGTACATGTTGGGTACATGGTTGAGACAAGTAGTTGATGAGTTGGCACATACATGAGGTGTATAGTTGATGATGTTGGTACACATTGATGATGTAAGTTTTAAACCTGTGAAGTAAAGCAATGCATATAGATTCTTAAGCAATACAAAAATTAATCAATCACTCATACACAGAGTACACAGAGATTTTATACCGGAAACCCTCAACTGGGAAAACCTTTCTTATTTTCATTATATCGAATTTCACCATTCGCCATACAATATATACAATGTTTTTAGGTATTCTGTAGATACCAAAACCCTAATCCCTTAATCTGGGATTAATTTACAAATCCACTAAAAATAGCAAAAACCACCCAAAAAAAAATTTCGGGGTGTTGCCCCGAACCCCGTCGGCCCCGGGCTACCGCCCGTTGCAGAATGTTGAGCGTAAGCAGGGGGGGCATACCTGCCCCCCCCTGGGACCCCCCTAGGAAAGCGCCCGACGCACACGATAGAGCTCTAGGTGAAGGGATCGTTAGATGCAGTTGTCGTATCTGACGCACCCACACACACACACACATGCAAAGAATATAACACATACCCAACATTCTCCCACTTGTTGTTTTCTTTGCATCCAGGGGTCTAGGGGATTATATAGTCAACAATCTACGGAAGCAATGCCCATTGTTACTCTACACCAGGAGAACTTTTCTGTGCTCATAGACTTTGTTAATGAATCTGCAGCATTCTTCAAAGTGTCAACTGTTAAGCCCTAATATTGGCTCATTACCACTTAATTGGGGCATATTAGATTAGTAATGTTATTTTATTTATGTCGGATTTAGGCCAT
>ML794739.1:99602-114922 GCA_009831015.1 Picea engelmannii | reverse complement strand
CTAAATGCATTCTCCAATGATTTGGGTTCCCAAAGGCGAACCTCATGTTGAATGTTATCTCTTAAAGTTCCTATGAATACATCAATCAAGTGCTCATCTAGAATATCTGTTACCTTTATATTCAATCTTTGGAAGTTCTCAATATGTTATGTAACTAAACCCTTTTTCTTGAGATTTATCAATAGGCTAAAGAAGGTATTTATCCTTGTATCCTCATAGTGTGCTATCATTTGTTCTGTGAAAATTGTCCAAGTGACAAGTGATTTGCGAGAACACAACCTTCTATACCATACAAATTGATTGGGTTCTAAATATAAATAATCGATTCATACCTTTTGTGTATGTGGCACATTATGTAGATCAAAGAATTGCTCCATCTGAAGTATCCATGTGATAGGGTCCTTGCCATCAAACTTCCTCATATTGATCTTAGGAACGTGGTTGGTCTTCAACCCAAAGTTAGAGTTTCTCCATTATTGACTCACCTTCCTTGTGTCCTCATCATGAATTTCATGGGATACATTTTCACTTTCAGGTGTCCTCTCTATTACGAAATTTTTCAATCCTTCCATGAAACCATCCATCTTTGCCTCCAACTTAGCTTCCATCTCTTGTAGTTCATCTTTTGTTACTATCTTCACCAAGAGTCCAAGTAGGATTGTCTGGAGGCTTCTTTTGTAAATCATTTATGTCCCTACACATTTCTTCACCTTCATCAAGAGTCCAAGTAGGATTGTCCGGAGGCTTATTTGGTGTAGAATTTCCCTTTTTGGGTGGCATGTTGGCCAAGTATCACTTTTGAACCTTGATTTTGAGGTGGTTCTACTGGACAATATTTCTTCTACTGTATTTCCAAAGTTTCAGCCCTTCTAGGTATGAAACTTTATTTTTTGTAGTTCTTTGATATTTATTCTCTTCAATTCCATAGGTCTGATCAAAATTGGATGTGCCAAGTGGAATTTATGGTAGCTTCCCCACAACTTGTTGATTTTTGGCCTTTTCAGGAGATCTCAATTGTATAGAGTGCCCCTCACAAAATAATTGATATAAAATTATGAAACTCGTACCAGAAATACTACAGACTGTCCACTATCCAATGAATCTAGTCTCATGCAATTTGGAAACTCTAGGAAGAAGTTATGATTGTTTTACTTGGAACACCTTCTTGAGACTAGTCAATAGGACTAGTCAGATACCCTATCTTCCACAGGGTGTATCTACAAATGTAAGATGACCTAGAAGTTGGACTTTTATCACTGACCCACAAGATGAATTTTTTACCACCGATACTTGGGTATGTTTTCACAATGGAATAGCAATTTCACGGTCTAAATCATTATAGAAAACAGTTTATAGCAAAAATGGTGAGATGACCTATAAATAACATACCTTAGAAAGAACCGTCAAAAGAATTTATCCTTCCTTGCATTTTGGCATTCTTTTCTTCACCTTCCCTCAGAAATCCAGCTTAGATATCCTTGGTTACCTCATATACCTATAGATATTCAATATTCTCAAGTTTGATTAAAATGAGAGAGTCTTTCCTCTTATTTATACTCTCCAAGTAGCTTCCTTAAAAACATCTTCTAGGTCACTTGGCCCACTTTCATTATTTTAGGGTTAACCCACTTCTGATTTCTCCATTAAATATATTATTGAAATAATTTATTTTATATTCACTTTGAATTATAATACACTCATCACTTCACTTTATTATTTACCTTTTAAAATCTCTTAAACCACTTGGACTACTTTGACCTTTTGGGGCTTCTAGATGACATATGAGGGTCCTCCAACTTCATAAGGCCATAACTCTCAAACCGTGAGGATTTATGTGACATTCCACATACCACCATAAATGGAATGACATGTAATATCCATATAGAGTAGTATTACCTTCAAATATAGAAAAAATCATATCGTTATCCATCAAACAAACTTGGGTCCATTACCCAAACCTGGGTTCTCCATCTTCACATGGTCATAACTCTCTGACTGTGAGGATTTATGTGACATTATACATACCACCGGAAATGGCATGACAAGCACTATCCATCTAGGATAGTTTCCCTGAAAAATTCATTGTCCTTCGTCTCATTATTCCACAATTAAGCATGGGTTCTCTTACTCCACAAAGTGTCTTCCCATGAGGGATTTCACCATAAGGGGACCACTTTGGAGTTCATCCATATTTACTTCTTATCAACCATGACAAAACAATAATGAATCATATTCACATCAAACAATCTTGGGTCCATTACCCAAACCTTTGTGTTACGGGGATTTCTTCAAGGGTTAACATCAATGACAACCAACCTTAATCAACAATCTCCCCCTTTGGCATTGATGTCAACACTCTGATGAAATAATGAAATCATATCAATCATGCTCCCCCTGTAACCATGCCTTTGTCCTCTGCATCTGATAAATCTCTTCCCCTTTGTCATCAATGGCAAAGGTATCTTTCCATCCGGGATTGCTCCCCCTGACTGAATTGTCCTCTTATGGTGCTTCCTCGTGTACATCTAAGACATATAAGATAAGCATTCAAAAAACATTAAAAAATAATTCATTTTGGAGTAGAAATAACTCCAAGTATTCGGCGAAGATATTCAAAGGTTTCCCGTGGAAGTGGTTTTGTAAAGATGTCTGCCACTTGTTCTTTTGTGCCCACATACTCAACTCTGATGTTATTTTCTGCAACCTTCTCCCATAGAAAGTGATACTTTACTTGAATGTGCTTCGTCTTGGAGTGCATCACCGGGTTTTTTGAGATACTGATGGCACTTGTATTATCACAATATATTGGAATGAGCTCATCATACTCAACCTGTATATTTGTCAAAGTTTGTTTCATCCAAAGAACCTGTGTACAATAATTTGTTGTTGCAATATACTTTTCCTGGGCTGTAGATAGAGATACTGATGATTGTTTCTTGCTTAGCCATGATACCAAACACTCACCTAAGTAGAACGCTGCTCCACTAGTGCTTCGTTGGTCATCAATACAACCTACCCAATCTGCATCTGTGTAGGCAATAACTGATAGATCTTTTCCTTTTGGATACCATAATCCAAACTCTTATGTTCCTTTGAGATATCTGACGATCCTCTTTACAGCTAATACATGTGATTCCTTTGGTGCTACTTGAAATCGTGCCACCTGTCCAACTACCTGCATTACATCTGGTCTGGATGTTGTCACATATAGTAGGTTGTCAATCATTGACCTGTATTGCCTCTGATCTATAGACTTTGAATCATCATCTTTGCTCAACTTACAATTGGTTTGCTTGGGAGTGATAACTGGTTTGCAATCTTCCATTCCAAACCTCTTTAGCATTTCTCTGATATACTTGGTTTGAGAAATAAAAATTCCTTGGTTTCTTTGATGTATCTGAAGTCCCAGAAAGAAAGATAGTTCTCCAAGTAATGACATTTCAAATTCATTATGCATGTCTTTTGCAAATTTCTAGCTTAACCTGTCATCATCGCTCCCAAAAATAATATCATCAACATAAACTTCAATTAATAAAATATTACCTTGACTTACCTCGATGTAGAAGTTGTTGTCTGCACTTCCTATTCTGAACCCTGCCCACTACAGATACTTATTCAGTCTGGAGTACCATGCTCTAGGAGCCTATTTTAGACCATGCAAGGCCTTCTTTAATTTACACACATAGTCTTTGTTTTCTGACAACTGAAATCCTTCTGGTTGTTCAATGTAGACTTCTTCTTCATGTTCCCCATCCAGAAAAGATGATTTTATGTCCATGTGATATACTTTAACATTTTTGGAGCATGCATAAGCTAAAAGCAAATGGATTGCTTCCATTCTGGCAACTAGGGAAAATGTCTCTTCAAAGTCGATTCCTTCAATCTGTGCATATCCTTTACATACCAATGTAGCTTTGTTCCTTGTAACATGTCCATCTTCATTCAATTTATTCCTGAAAACCCATTTTGTGTCGATCACATTCTTATTCTTTGGTCTTGGAACAAATTCCCAAGTGTCATTTTTCTCTATTTGATCCAATTCTTCATCCATGGCCTTATTCCAAAATTCATCCTTGCTGGCTTCTTCAAGGCAACTTGGTTCAATTGTAGATAAGAGTGTTAGGTGTGTTTGTTCTAGTGAACGGATTTTTCTTCTAGTCTCAACTCTTGCATCTTTGTTTCCAATAATCTGATCTAAAAGATGATTCTTTTATACTCGTTTTCTAGTTGTCTTTGGAGATACTTGTTGAACTTTCTCTTCTGCTTCTGTCGGATTCTCTTTATCTTCATCTTCTTTTTCATCTTCTTCTTCGAAAAGTTGTTCCATTGATTTGTTTTCTTCTTCCTTTGATTCTGGTCTACCTGTTTCATCAATTGTTACGTTGATGCTTTCTGAAACTTTGTTTAATCTTAGATTGTAACACTTGTATGCTTTCCTTGTACTTGATTAACCAACAAGTATTCATTTGTCCACATGAGATTCAAACTTTCCCATTCTTCCATCTTCTCTTTTGATGTAGCATTTACTTCCAAAAACTCGGAAGTGCTTCACATTTGCTGGTCTTCCTTTCCATATCTCCTAGGGAGCTTTATCAGTGTTGTTTCTGAGCACTACTCTATTTTGAATGTGAACTGTTGTATGCACTTCCTGTGTCCAAAAAATATATGTCAACTTTGAATCCATTATCATTGTTCGAGCCATTTCTTGTACTGTCTTGTTCTTTCTTTCAACAACTCCATTCTGTTTAGGTGTCCTAGCGATGGAGAATTACCTTTTTATTCCATAATTTTTGTAGTAGTCCATAAATTCCTTTGAGGTGAATTCTCCTCCATTATCCGATCTTAAGCATTTGATTCTTGAATCCATCTCATTTTCAACCATTTCCTTGTAGATATTGAAGTTTTCAAAAGCTTTTGACTTGTTCTTGAGAAAGCAAACTGCAATCATTCTTGTATAATCATCAACTAATAACATAAAGTATCTCTCACCTTTCAAGCCTTTTGTTGTAGTTGGTCCAACTAGATCAGTATGCACAATTTCCAGTGGTTTTGTTGTTGAATATTCCTTTTATTTGAACCTGGTCTTTGGCAATGATTGCATAAAGTGTTGGTTGGTTTCGTGATCTGGGGCATTTCTCTGACTGCTTCTCTTTTGTCGACTTTGACAAGGTTATCAAAATGCATGTGACCCATTCTTCTATGCCATATCCAACTTTCATCTTCCTTTACTAGACAACACTTTTCATTTCCAATTTCGCTTAACACATATATGTTGCTTGAAGTTCTTGCAACTGTAGCGACCAATTTCCTTGAACCTTATTTTCTTATCTCACACTTTTGTGAATCGAAAGTAACTTTGTGACCTTGGTCACACATTTGACTCACACTTAAAGTATTATGTTTCATATCTTCTACTAGTAGAACATTTTTTGCCTTTTCATTCTTGTTTCCAATTTAGACTGTGCCTTTTCCAATGATTTTGGATGAATCATCATTTCTGAAGGAGACTGATCCATCCCTTTCCTTTCGTAATGTAAGAAACTTGTCTCTATCACCTGTCATGTGTTTTGAACATCAATTGTCAACATACCAACCACGTTTCTTTTGTTCATCTTGTAGAGTGATTGTGCATTCTTCATTTCTACACTGATCTTGCTTTCTTATCCATGTCATTTTCTAAGGTTCTTGTTTGTGACTCTGTTGAGGTTCTTTAGGAGGGACTATCATTCTGCAATTTTTGGCCATGTGTCCAAAATTGTTACATTTGTAACAATCCACTTCAATGCTCAAAGATTCAAACCTATTGTAACTTATTCTCTGTGTTTCACTAGTTCTTCTTGAATAACCCCTTTGTGTATGGCTCTCAAAGTAGTTATTGTTCTTGTTGTTAGCTCTGCAATTTACAGCTTTATGTCCAAAATTATTACATGCATAACATAAACCAAAAAATATAGTTTGATACCTGGTAGTTGAAGATCTTTTGAAAAGAGGTGCTCTCATGAATCCTTCTTCTTCTTGAGGCTTATCTATTTGTTGTTGATTCTGAATTATGAATCTTCTTGGGGGAGGAGTGTCCCTGTAATCTTCATTGTATATCTTTTTATCCCCTTTGATTGTTTCTGCATAGATTTTTGGATTTGTTTCTTGCTCTGTTGTTTTGGAGCTTGATCCCTTTTCTGTCTGATTGTATCCACGTCTGGACTTGTCAAGATGAGATTTTTGACTGTTGATAATGTCATCCAGAACTTTTGAGCTATTCTACATATTTTTCTTTTGAATATCCTTTCTTAGTGTGACAATCTTTGCTTCCAGGTTTCCAATGATCCTGTCATTTCCTTCTAGTTGTTCTTTGAGTGCTTCTTCAATTATTTTATCTTATTCTTTTGAACCTTCAATTTTGTGATCATTTTTTCTAGTTCTTGAGTGTCTTTTTTCTTATCTAGTTCTGCTCGTAGTTTCTTGTTTTTCTTCTTTTCTCTTCTGATAACTTCTATGGAACTCATTAATTATTCTCAGAATTTAACTTCTGCCTCTTGAATTTCTTCTTCATATGCTTTTTCATATTCTTCCTCGGAGTCTTCTTTATCAGAATCTTCTACTACCATGAATAGAACTCTCCCCGTTTCACTGTCACTAACTTCATATTCATCTGATGATGAGATGTCTTCTTTGGTGCAAAATATTTTCTTGAAAACTTTCTTTGTATTTCTTTTACCTTTATATGTTTGTCTGCCTTTTGAGTAACCTTCATCATTTCTCTTTTTCTTATGGAGACATTTGTTAGAAAAATGACCAATACCATCAAAATTAAAACAAATTAAACGAATCTTACCTCTATACCTACCATTGGTTCCCTTGTTCAGTGTTTTGACGAAGTTGGCCACTTCTTCATCATCTTATGAGACGTCACTGCTGCTGCTATATTCTTCTTATTTCTTTTTATTTTTCTTTGATATTTTGGATGCTTTGAAGGCTGCTTCATTTACAACTGGATTTTCCTGTTCAATTCTCATCTCATATGCTGTGAATATTCCATGCAGTTCGTCCATTCTTATTGAGTTTAGATCTGATCTTTCTTCTAGTGCTGATATCTTAGGGTTGAATCTCATAGGAACAGATCTTAGTACCTTTTGAACAATTACAGATTCTTCAATTTCTTCTCCCAATCCTATGATTACATTCATTGTTTCATCGACTCGTAAGAAGTAGGTTGTGATATCTTCATCTTCCAACAATTTTAGTTGTTCGAACTGACCTCTATAAGTTTGAAGCTTTATTTCTTTGACTTTTGAATCTCCTTCATAAATATTTTGAAGCTTGTCCAAAATCTCTTCAGAAGATTTACAATGTGCAACTTTGGTGAATATTGTATCACTGAGACCATTCAAAAGTGCATTTTTGGCTTTGTAATTATTCCCATCGAGTTTCACTACTTTTTCATTTGTTGGTGGAACTGGTGGTGCTGTGTATCCATCTACAATTGATTGCCAAACTTGAAATCCCTGTGCCTATATATATTTCTTCATCCTTATGCTCCAAAAATCATACTTCTGTCCATCAAACTGTGGTATTCCATTTTTATACGAGTTGGTACTCTCCATGATCTACCTTTCAATGGTTATACTAATTTCTGAAGGAACCTACTCTGATACCAATTGTTGGATTACTGAGAGGGGGGGTGAATCAGTAATAGCGTAATTATAATATTTTTTCTTTAAATCTTATATCAATGTAGAATTATTATCCAATAATGAGCATTAAGAAATAAACAATCACACACATACACAGTACACCAGTGTTTTATGTGGAAAACCAAATCGGGATAAAATCAGAGAATGTTTTTTCTTATATGTCTTGAAGAATTACATTCATTGGAAGCACCAACTTCCTTTGTTTTCTAGCTGCAACTAAAAAGAGGCTCCAAACTCCTAGTTTCTCAGGCTACAACCTGAGGGAAGCTCCAACACCCCAATTCTATGGCTACAACCAGAAGGAGGCTACAACCCCCTATGTTCTCTGGCTACAACTGGAAGGTGGCTACAATGACTTGACCTTTCCCCGTCCTGCCACCCTGAAGTAGAAGTAGAATGATGGAACCACTATCAAACTATCACTGTGAGATATACCGCTATAAACATGTTCCAATAAATATGAACCATGCATCAACCTGTACCTCAACTTGTAATCAACCTGTACCATAAACAAGTGCATCAACCATGAACCAACCTGTACCAAACAACCTGTAATCAAACTGTACAATAAACAAGTTCATCCAACCATGTACCAAGTATGTACCAATCATGTGTCAACTAATCATCAACTATGACTCATCAATATGTACCAACATCATCAACTATACACCTCATGTATGTGCCAACTCATCAACTACTTGTCTCAACCATGTACTCAACATGTACCTCAACCAAAAGCCCTCATCAATTTCATCATCCAAATATGATTTGTACCTTTGTAATAAACCTAGTGTATATGACCACATTCTTGCAAACCTTCCTTAACTTTAACAACAAAAGGCTATCAGTTTCATCAAACTTTTCTTTAGTCTCACATGCCTAGTTTTGGATTAGTCAACAACCTTAAATTGAAGTAATCATAACTTTGAACCTGTAATGTATAAATATCTGAAACTGATACACAATGTTCTTCAGTGTGTTTTATGCAATTCCTCCAAGTGTCACTACTTGGAACCTCTCAGAAAAGGAGTTATAGAAAAAATGGCATAACTTATTGAATTCTGGCTTATTCTAGAGAGAGACCTTGTAGAGCATTCCCCGCAAGAAATATTTGTTCAATTGATATGAAACACTATTAAATAGAATACTAAATATTGTACCCTAACCAACACATTTGGTCTCACTGAATTGGGATCCTTTATGAATAAGTTATGATGTTTTTAACCGAAACACTTGTTTTTGACTAGTTTCACGACTAGCCACAAACCCTATTTTCCACAGAGTGTAACTCCCAAAATACAACGACCCACAAGATGAATTTTTTACCATAGATACTTGGGTATGTTTTCTCAATGGCATAGCAATTTCACAATCTGAATCATTATAGAAAAACATTTATAGTGAAAATGGTGATATGACTTGTAAATAACATACCTGAGAAAGCACCATCAAAATAATTTATCCTTCCTTGCATTTCGGCCTTCTTTTCTTCACCTTCCCTCAGAAATTCGGCTTAGATATCCTTGGTTACCTCAGACACCTATATATATTCAATATGCTCAAGTTTGATTAAAATTAGAGATCCTTGCCTCTTATTTATACTCTCCAAGTAGCTTCCTTAAAAACATATTCTAGGTCACTTGGCCCACGTTCCTTATTTTAGGGTTAACCCACTTCTAATTTATTCATTAAATTTATTATTGAAATAATGTATTTTGTATTCACCTTTTAATTATAATACACTCATCACTTCACTTTATTATTTACCTTTTAAAATCTCTTAAACCACTTTGACTACTTTGACCTTTTGGGGCTTCTAGATGACATATGAGGGTCCTCCAACTTCGTAAGGTCATAAATCTCAAACCGTGAGGAGTTATGTGACATTCCACATACCACCAGAAATTGAATGACATGTACTATCCGTCTAGAATAGTATTACCTTCAAATATAGAAAAACTCATACCGTTATCCATCAAACAAACTTGGGTCCATTACCCAATCCTGGGTTTTCCAACTTCACATGGTCATAACTCTCTAACCGTGAGGATTTATGTGACGTTATACATACCACAAAAAATGCCATGAAAAGAACTATCCATCTAGGATAGTTTCCCTGAAAAATTCACTATCCTTCATCTCATTATTCCATAATTAAGCACGGGTTCTCTTACTCCGCAAAGCATCTTCCCGTGAGGGCTTTCACCATAAGGGGACCACTTTGGAGTTCATCCATATTTACTTCTTATCAACCATGACAAAACAATAATGAGTCATATTTACATCAAACAATATTGGGTCCATTACCCAAGCCTTTGTGCTACGGGGCTTTCTTCAAGGGTTGACATCAATGACAACCAACCTTAATCAACAAAAATCATCCACACTAATCACATGCCTCTGCATATCATGTAGACACAAGGAAAGCTACATAATGATCACCATAATAAGTGGTCCACTTACCTTCAATAATTCTACTTAAACACCAAGTACAAGAAGGACAACACCAACCATGTCACATATTGCCTCAGTCGACCCATGGTTGTGATGCTAACCAAATTTATTAACTCCTATGGGAATGAGATGTTTGAGTGGCCACAACTATAAAATCATGACTCTGAATTTGCTTCTATCTATCAAACATTGAGTGCAAGAAAATTAGTTCCATACTTTCATCTCCAATATGGACTGATATCCCATCTGACACATCACTATGTTCCTTCAAGAAAGCATGCAAAGTTGATTTGGGAAGCTCATTACATTCGGACAACAAGACACTTTGGCGTGGACAAAAAATTGGTAGCATTGCAAAATAATTTGTATTGGCTGAAGTTTTGACAAGATGTCTGCAAGTACATCAGATCCTGAACTTTCGACACCATTTCCAAGCCCACCATCAAGAAATAGGGGATATACACCCCTCTTCCTACTCCATATAGGTCTTGTGAGTCCATCTCCATGAATTACATATCTATTTTTCCTTCAACCAAGAATGGGAACGACTTTGTCTTCATGGTCATTGATTGATTCTCTAGGATGACAATTTTGGCACCCTGCAAGAAGAGCATCACAACTGAGGCCACTGTAAAGATATTCTTTGAACATGTGTGGGTTCATTTTGGGCTCCCACAAAACATTATCTTATATCAAGATAGTAGGTTCTTGAGTACTTTTTGGTCCAGCATGTGGTCGATGATTGACACCAAGTTGACCAAATCAATCGCCTTCCACCCATAGATTATGGAAAGACGAAGGTAGTCAACATGATGGTTTTTCATATCTTGAGGATGTAAAATTCCAAACATCCATGCACATGGGATGAAATCCTTCCTTATGTTCAACATAGATACAATATTCCCTCCACAACTCTATTGGGTGTGACAACCCTTTTTAGTTGTGCTTGGGGTTCCAACCATTTATCCCCATTGATGTAAATCTACCCATTGCATTTTCACATGAACAGTTCTCCCATGCTCAGATCGAGGTTGATCAATTATCCAAATTTGTTGAGTGAATCCAACACATCCAACAAAATTTTCATGATATTTTGTAGAAATCTAATGCCAAGTACAAGCAGTGCCACAATCAACATCAAGTACCACATAAGTTTCAGGTGGGAGATAAGGTATGGTTTCATTTTCATAAAGAGCACCTCACAGGACCCCATCGAAATCTATTCCCACTCTTATATGGGCCTTAAAACATCACCAGGGTTGTGGGTGAGAATGCTTTGAATTAAGTATTCCTACTTTCCTTGGCTTGCACCCGGTATTTAATGTGGAACTACTTTGACCATATTTTCCACCTCATACTTTGGACGCGGTTGAAAACCTATAGAATTCAATCCTCACTACATTGAAAAAGTGACAATTTTTCATATCATGGATACCAAGACGAAGGGCACCCTCTAGTAGAACATCCAACTCTATCGAGTCAACAAAGCAAGGTAGTTTCTTCATCAGGGAAAGTGGCTCACCATGAGTCAAATTCAACAGAAATTTCCTCATCTAATGGAGGAAATTGATGAAATGGAGACCATTGCTTCCTAAGGGGGGAGGATTAATCCAGGTGAAAATCAGTGGCCACCCACCTATTCCATTGTCTCAAATTATAGTTTCATTCTTGTAAGTTTTTCTATAGTTTTTCATGGTTGTTTTAAGGCCCTAAAAGATGTTCTTTTGACATGAAATCACCTAATACATGTTGGAGGCCTCTATTAGGATATTTATAATTTGTAATCCTCATCTATACCTTTATAACTAGGTACCAAGTACCCCAAATGAAGATCGTATGAAAAAGTTACGCCCTCGAGAAGTTGATGTATCAACTACCCCCATTGCGGCCCACAAATATTTTGGCATTTTATATTTTGGGGTTATGGTTTTGGATGTTTAGGTTTTATCATTTATGATTTATGTTAAAAGGGCCTTTGGAGCCTAATTGTAGTCAACTTCTTGCAAATGAGCATAGCCAACACATATCTCTCTTCAGAGATAAGCTGCCACCATTCTAGCTAGCTTATATGCATTGCATTTTACAGTCTTTTGTATTCCAGAAAGTCATTAATAGAATATGAGTTGTATTGTATTATTGTGTTCCTTGAAATATCTATGTATTTCCTTGTTATATATTTGTTATATTTTTTCCTTCATGTCGTTCTCAAAATAATCCATATCACTTGACCCCCTTGTCATGTTGTTTTTCTCACCTTAGTCATGAACTAGTTGAATGGCCAATCCAATTGTCACACTTCTTGAGTTTGCAAATCCTCATGCACAAACTGGTCACTTCCTTTCGCAAGTCAGTTCATTCACACAACAATCTTAGACCAAGTCAAGGTTTCCCTTTACCTCGCTGCACTACAATGTCACCATGAAACAAAGTCTTTTGCGACAACTTGACTCCAATGTACACCTCATGGCACAGTTAGCCAATCTGTTGCACATAGTCTTCCTCACATCCAAGTCTACAAAGAGTCAAGGGAAACCATCATGCATATGCATTTCCAACCAAATATTCCCTTGTGACTCAAACAACGATCAAGTCCACAAGTCTGGATTCCTTGGTCGAATTCTTCCCATCTTTATCTACGTCCTCATATATGAAACGTCTTGTTTTCACCAAAACTGCACATCCAGACTTCCTTTGCCTCACTACTTCATCATTCATCCATGATGTTGAGTCTACCTATTTATTCCTTGGAATAGTTAGGCTTCACTCTCAACCATGATGTCCAAAGAAAGAGAAACGTCCATGTCCAAGTAATATATTCATGTTGCAATCTTCCTATTCATAAAATCCTCCAACTAAAGGCCCAACCTCAACCAACAACCCCCACCAGATCTTTGAGTCAACACACAATTTTCTGCAAGTCACCAAGGTGCACTCTGCCTCATCCAATGTCCCATACCAAAAGTGAGCGAACACCACCTAAGTCACTTGGTCTATATTCTTCCCATTTAGGTTGACTACCAATGATTCTTGGTTGACTTCTCTATTGACTCCATCTATCTCCTAGAACGAAAGTTCCTTGCATCCATTGTAAGCATCTGATCAGAATCTGGACCAGGGGTCAAATTTTGCTCAAAAATCAAAGTTCTCGGAATTGCCTCAAAACAAACGGGTGCGTAGCCCTCATTGTCATGAACCCAACGCAACTCGTTTGGGTTCAAACAGACGTCATATGAGTGAGATATCGCGATCTGTTCGAATTGTCAAACAAGCAAAAAAAATGTGCTGACTGTACAGTCCGTATAGATGCTAACGTGGCAAAGGCCGTATGATGACATGGCATGTTCATACGCTGAGGTGGAAGTTGATGATGTGGAAATTGTTGATTGGAAGATTTTGGACGAATGATGTTTCGACACATGGCATTTAATGGGCAAATGGAGTGGTGCCACGTGGCCCAGGCATGGGCTGCCACGTGGCACCATGGCAATGGTTGTTTGTTTAAAATATTATGGAGTCCGTGGGGATCGAACCCTGGACCTCCCCACCATGTCAAATTATTTTCAAATTCCGCCCTGCCAACGCACCACGCTATGTTGCTTGTTATATATATGATTTTATATATATTTAAATTTGCATTGTTTTATGGTTGGCGCGGGGGTCCGGGCTGGGGCTTAGCCCCAACCCCCGGTCGCACACATATTACCATATGACCCTTTTGTCACATGGGGAATGCGTGTGGATTTCAAAAACTTTTTTTTAAATGGTTATCCCAACCATTCTCCTGACACTTGGCGCATTTCCATAAGAGTTTAAACCTTGGCCTTTTTGTATATGTGCGTGGTCACATGGTGACCCATATGCCCACGGTCTTGGCGGTTAGGGGATAGGCGTTCCCTAACCATCCTACAATTCACCCATTTTTTGGTTATGCATCGGTGCTATGTTTTAGCACAATATTGAGCGCGTGTGCTAGGTGGGATGCACAGAGGTACATTTTGGCGAACTAGAGACAACAAGCTTGAAGGAGGAAAATGACAGGAGGCCTATCTTCTTCATTTTTTGGCCAAATGAGGTGCCAAAAAAGCCCAGCTAGGGGTTTTTGGATGTTATGAATCCATTGGCACTATTTTCAAAGCCATTTAAGACTTATTTTTCAGGTTTTTCACCATTGAAGTTTCAGAGAGCTCCAGGGAGCTTGAAGCCCTCATTGATTGAGGCCATGCTCAGATGAGCCTAAGTCTATTTTTTGTGACTGAATAGTAATTTTTGGCTAATTGTTATGCTCTGAACACATTGGGATAGGTTTCAGATCCATTTGAGGACTTTTATAGGTGTTTTTTCCACAAGAAATCTCAAGGAAGATTAAGGCCACATGTAGAAGAGGTCATGTCCGGATGAGCCATGATCCGTTTTCAGAGTTCTATTAGTCATTTTTTGGGTTTTTATGTATTCTGAACCCAATGGTACAGTCAGAAAATCCATTGGATTTGAGCAGCATCTTGTAAAATATTCTTGGACAAACTAATCCCAAAGAGCCAAGTCCATTGATGGAGGCTCAAGGAGATGTAGCCTAGTTGGGGGTGAACTCCTTTATCATGTTGTTCTTATTGTGAGTGTTTGCTGGTTATTATTTGCTGCAAGTTATTTTTGATGTTGTATTTATGAAAAAAACATATTTAATCTTACAAATACCTCACACATAAACATTTAAAAGAAGATGCATAAACTTGGCACATAATTTATCTTGCATAACTAAGACATTGAGCAAGGTCCTGAAAGTTTATTTTAATGAAGTAGAGGGTGTTTGCATAGCATAACAAGTCGGCCCACTATTTTCAGATCAGGTGGTATCAGAGCATAGTTTTTCTCATGTGATTTCCATTGATAGCTAGAGTTTTAGATGTTGGTATTATTGTGCAAATTTTGTGTTGAAGTTGATATCTTGCAAGGATGGAGGAAGCTTCAAACATTGATAGTTCCCATACATATTCATTATCTAAGTTCTTTGACAAAGAGATGTTGAAGGAGTTTATAACCATGAGAGATGTGGTGCAAGAGATGTGGGAAGATAGAAAGGAGAGCATTGTCCTTCAAGAGCAGTTGATGGCCATGAAGGAGGAGAAGCACCAGCTTCTTGAAAAGTTGCATGAGATGGAGACTCAACTTCATGAGGCA
>ML794739.1:71910-99552 GCA_009831015.1 Picea engelmannii | reverse complement strand
ACCAAGTACATGCATGAACATGAGGTATGTAATGTTAGTTTATCTTCAAATTCCTCTCAAGATGAATGTTTTGGTGTTTTTGAAAATCACACAAGAGGAATAGGGTCCAAGTTATTGTTAAAAATGGGCTATGAAGGTAGAGGATTAGGCAAACATGCACAAGGCATTGTTGAGCCTATTGTTGTTGAAGAGAGGCCCAAGTATTGTGGTCTTGGATATGAACAAAGAGATGGAGAAAATTCCAAAATTGAGGAGACAAGGGAAAAAGTTCCAAGAACAAATTTTGTTGCAAGTTCAATCCCTCAAGCATGCAAAGTATGTGTTCAAGATGAATGCAAATGTGTGAAACGAAAGAGTTGTGGCAGTGATGAGGACAAGAACATTGTTGTTGGTCTTCAAAGGAGAGCTTTCAACTCTTCAAATTCACCTCCTCAAAGAGGCGATAAAGGTGAATGTTCAAGGTATAATTCTGCCTATCATTCAGTTGCTTTTGATTATGTTAAGCATAATAAATTTGCATGTAAAAATGGAAGAAAAAATCCATGTACATATTGTGGTTTATATAACCATCATGTTTCAAAATGTTGGAAAAGATTGACCACTTTCAGGAAACTTTCCAAGCAAAGACAACTTGAAAAGAGGATGCAAAAGATTTGCACTCATTGTCAGAAGCGGGGTCATCTCGTTGACCGATGTTGGACATTGCATCCAACCACTCATCCACAGCACAAGAAGCAGATGGATAAAGAGATTGGAAAGAATGGAAGAGGAGATTCCATCATCGATGTGAGTCAAGATGATTCACAAGAAGATGATTTTCAGCAAAAAAAATCACCATTGAGTTGGCTTGGTAAGAAATGGTTGGATTTCTTGAGCAAGTAAGGCTTGCATTTTTTGTTATAGATGCACATTTCAGCCTTATGTATGCATTTATGTTGACAGTATGACAAGTTGCAGCGATTTATCACAACTTGTATGATGCAAGTTTGCATGTGAATGCAATTCGTTTGAAGGCATTCTTGTTTGTTGCACAACTTTGTCAGGAGGATGTAAAAGAGGGATATGATGCTCACTTGTTACAGTCATATATCTTTTTCATATTCATCTCTTATGTACCCACATGTTTTGGGTTTATGTACTTATGTTGGTACTTGAAGGAGAGTTGAAGAGCTATGCACATACATGTGTTTTTGTGTGTGTGTAAACAGTGAACTTGGTGATAGTTCATCTTGAATGACTCATGATTGTAACATGATTGTGTATCATGAATGTCGACTTGTCATTTTGGGAAGGTCGATATGTTTCAAATGAGTCTCGACTTATGTCGATGTTGTCTTGACGACTATGTTGTGTTGATCATGTTTTTCGACTTATGTTTAGTCGATGGTGTTTGTTGGCTTGTAAGTCGATTTTGAGTACACGAAGATGCAGGAAAACACCATGTGCTTTGATGAAGTACAAGATGCGACCGTTTGCTTGAAGAGAAAAAAGACTTTGTTGGCATCATTTTCAGTCTTGTATAAATTTGTTTTCAAGATTGATGGTTTTCTTGGTTTGTGACAAGATGTCGCAGGAAAGTTTTTGCAGCCATTGTAGAGCGGATTGTTTTGATGCCAAAGATTTCACAAGAGGGACTTGATTCTCAGTGGGAAGGCTGGCAGTATTCCAAGCGCAAAGAGAACAGTGGGTCAGCAGCAGCCAGAGAACAGTGGTTGAGGGACATAGCCAGTTGCAATGCAAGACATGTCAAGGTATTCAGGTGATTGTTGAAAAGACTTTTCAAGTAGAATCAGTTGATAACACTTGGAATCAGAAGAGTATTGAAGCTCAGATAGATAATCATAAGCTTTTGTGGGTCCAAAATCCTTTCAGTGGGAAGGTGTGATCAGAATCTGGACCAGGGGTCAAATTTTGCTCAAAAATCAAAGTTCTCAGAATTGCCTCAAAACGAATGGGTACGTAGACCTCATCGTCATGAACCTAACACAACTCACTTGGGTTCAAACAGACGTCAAATGAGTGAGATATCGCGATCTGTTCGAATCGTCAAACAAGCAAAAAAAATGTGCTAACTGTACAGTCCATACGGATGCTGACGTGGTAGAGGTCGTATGATGACGTGGCATGTCCGTACACTGAGGTGGAAGTTGATGATGTGGCAATCATTGATTGGCATATTTTGGATGAATGATGTTTCGACACGTGGCATTTAATGGGCAAATGGAGTGGTGCCACGTGGCACCATGGCAATGGTTGTTTGTTTAAAATATTATGGAGTCTGTGGGGATCGAAACCCAGACCTCCCCACTGTGTCAAAGTATTTGTAAAGTCCACCCTGCCAATGTGCCACGCTATGTTTCTTATTATATATGTGATTTTATATATATTTAAATTTGCATTGTTTTATGGTTGGCGCGGGGGTTCGGGCTGGGGCTTAGCCCCAACCCCCGGTCGCACACATATTACCATATGACCCTTTTTACACACGGGGAATGCGCATGGGTTTCAAACACTTTTTTTTAAATGGTTAGCCCAACCATTCGCCCGAAACTTGGCGCATTTCCATAAGAGTTTAAACCTTGGCCTTTTTGTATATGCGGGCGGTCACATGGTGACCCATATGCCCACGGTCTTGGCGGTTAGGGGCTAGGTACACCCTAACCGTCCTACAGTTCACCCATTTTTTGGTTATGCACCGGTGCTAGGTTTTAGCATGATATTGAGCGCGTGTGCTAGGTGAGACGCACAGAGGTACATTTTGGCGAACCAGAGACAACAAGCTTGAAGGAGGAAAATGGCAGGAGGCCTATCTTCTTCATTTTTTTGGCCAAATGAGGTGTCGAAAAAGCCCAGCTAGAGGTTTTTGGACGTTCTGAATCCATTGGCACTATTTTCAAAGCCATTTGAAGACTTATTTTACAGGTTTTTCACCATTGAAGTTTTAGAGAGCTCCAAGGAGCTTGAAGCCCTCATTGATTGAGGCCATGCTCAGATGAGCCTAAGTCTATTTTATGTGATTGAATAGTCATTTTTGGCTAATTGTTATGCTCTAAACACATTGGGATAGGTTTCATATCCATTTGAGGACTTTTACAGGTGTTTTTTCCACAAGAAACCTCAAGGAAGCTTAAGGCCACATGTAGAAGAGGTCATGCCCAGATGAGCCATGATCCGTTTTCAGAGTTCTATTAGTCATTTTTGGGGTTTTTATGTATTATAAACCCAATGGTACAGTCAAAAAATCCATTGGAGTTGAGCAGCATCTTGTAAAATAATCTTTGACAAACTAATCCCAAAGAGCCAAGTCCATTGATGGAGGCTCAAGGAGATGTAGCCTAGTTGGGGGTGAACTCCTTTATCATGTTGTTCTTATTGTGAGTGTTTGATGGTTATTATTTGCTGCAAGTTATTTTTTATGTTGTATTTATGAAAACAACATATTTAATCTTAGAAAGACCTCACACATAAACATTTAAAAGAAGATGCATAAACTTGGCACATAATTTATCTTGCATAGCTAAGACATTGAGCAAGGTCTTGAAAGTTTATTTTAATGAAGTAGAGGGTGCTTGCATAGCATAACAAGTCAGCCCACTATTTTCAGATCAGCATCCAAACTCTAGCACTGTCATCATGACTTTCAAGTCAACGCATGACCCAACAAATCTGGCTAAGGCACCAAGCACCATGGTGCCTCACCCATCCTCTCAACTAGGCATGTCTAGACCTCACTGCCTACTTCACCGCAATGACTTTTCCAATGTGCCTTATAAAGGATTTAGGCAGCTTCCTCAAGCCACCTCCACGATTGCACCCAAATATGCCTAAGTCCACCACAGGACTCATCGAAGAAGGTCGCCCCAAGCTCTCTGCACATTCTCCCAACCAAGGCGTCCCATACTACTACAAGAATTCTTTGAATATGCACCACTTAAGTCACCCTCAATTCTATTGGTTCTAACCGCATAAATGGATTACACTTGAACCACAAATTCATCCAACTTCCCTTCAAAGAAATCACTGCAACACTTAGGAAATGTAATAATTTAAAACCAATTGTACCTTTCTAAATGGCATCACTCGCTACAACCATGGTCTAAGTTTGTTGTCTTGGACCTCCTTTTTCCCAAGAAACCAACTATCCACATGAACTCCCCTCAACTGTTATCCGCAGCTCCACAAACTTGCAAAACATTAGCTTTGATACAGGGCTAAGTCCATCTGTTCACTTTAGAAATATGGCTAATTCCTAAACTTTAGTTGTGTGAAGAGTCACCAAATCCGGAGGTTGCGGTCAACCCACTCATCCAACAACCCAACTCAAATCAATTGTTTTTCTCAACGATGCACGACATGAAGACGTCATGATGGAAACATGCCCAAACAATTGTTGGTTCAAGAGCTTCTCTAGGTCACCCCAGGTCATCCAACACACCCAAGTGCTTCACCTTGTTGTAACCCAAAATTTCTCCCTTTCGCAATCATTTATGTGATCACCCTTTTGATTTCGTTGTTGTGATCACTTTTGCAGTGATGTCTGCAACAAGTCGTGCAACAAATCCTACATTCATATGCCTTTCCCAAGTGCTCGTTTCACTCAATGAACTATGAGCATGGTCTCTCCAAGGCGTGCATAACAGGTCCAACACTGACTTCCATCACACATCAAACCAACTTAGTATTACTCTGTGATCAATTATGCGACAAGTTCTGCGATGAGTTTTTCGGTCACCCACCCTTTCCAAGTTCTTCTTTTCACCATAAACTATGTTCTTAGTCTGCACAAGGTGTGTGCACTGTTTAATATTCCACTGCACTACCAACAAAATCTATGTTGTAATTCTAATGCAAAGTATACAATGAAAAAGTTTGCTACATCGAATTGTTCACCAAGTCTGCGAACATTCCCACCAAACTACCTTCACAACAATAACCTTCTCAACAAGTGTGCCCCACCACAATTTTTCTAAATGCAAGAGTGGTGAAGAGCATGAAACTACTTTGATACTATCTATCATGGAGATAGTGGTGAAGAGATCCCCAACACTTCTCCAAAATCTGCAATGAATCGACTCTAATACCATCTGTCATGTCCCCACATTGTTCCTTACAATTTTTTGATGGGTCCTAAATCCCTTTAACTCAACAACAGGAACCAAACCTACCACCGAGGCCCAATTAGATTCTGTAGGGTTTAATAGTGGAATGGTTCTCCAGATCTTGCGATTCATCCGATTTAATTGATGGGCTTTATGTTTTCTTTTGAAGGTTTTCTCCTCCAGTTCAGACGTTCTCTTTTTTGTGTTTTTCTCATAGGCAGGACTGATATACGATAAAGTCGCTATAAACCAACTAGGTAACAAATTGGGAACAAACTAAACTACTTGGAGAAGAGGATGAGCTTGGGATAACCCTTTACTCTAGCGTGTAGGCAATGATCGTATACCACGGGCCTAGTACTAATATGTTAACCATATGAATATTCCTATTACTGACTGAGATACAAATCATCAGAAGAAAACATGCATGTGATAAACGACGACAAGAAAAATAATTCACTCAACCCTAATCATCAATCACATAATAACACAAAGATTCATTTTCATCATTAAAGAAAGAACTGTAAAACATTGCATCAGATAACTTATCAATAGATTTAATAGCTCTTACTCATTACTGCATCCATTCATGAGACAAAATAGGAAATAGTTCTTCTCCACATCCAATCATACATGCATTTGATGAAAACATAAACTTGTCTCTGGTCCAGAAGGACTTCTCGATTAAAGGTAGCTCTGAAATAGTTCTTAACAAAACCAAAAATGAGAGTTTCTTGCAACAACCATTGACCCTTAACTAATCGGTGGATCCCCCTATTTATAACATAAAATTAACTAAAAATAACGACTAAAGTGCATATAAGTAAAACAAAATTCGCCACGTGGTGTTCTCTCCTATTAGTTTGTCTAAGAGTCATCTCAAGATATCACTTAAGAGGGTGACTCTTCTCGTACTCCACCCACTTGATGAACATATCCTCGCAGGAATGGGCATATGGGAATCTATGTTGTTCCATCGGGGTCGAGTGAATCTCCCTTATTTCTACCGCATGTGCCCGATACTTGACTATACTAGCACTTAACTGTTGCACTGTGAACTATTGCACTTGAGATTTGATTGGGTGCTCTGTGAACTATCGCACCTGACCTAGAACCATATATGTCACCTTAGCTATTTCCTTGACCCATAATGAGTCTTGCTCGGTGTGCAACTTAACTATGTCGAGCAAGTCGTCAAAGTCATTGGGCGTACTAAACTCGGGGAGTCTGATATCCTTCATTGCCTTGTTGATTTTGACCCATTTCTTCTCACACTTGGCCCATTTTTCTTGAATCTCTCGATGAGGGTCCCAAGCCATTCTTTCTCAATACTCAGAGGCATATTTCCTGCAATCAAAATCAAAATCTTTTAGAGACTGCATATAGAGAAACACTTGGTAAAATACATGTATAAAGTGTAAGCATGAAAAATCCAAACTGGTACATACCTGTAAATCTTGCTAAACCTGGTTATTTGATACTCACGGGATCTCTGCAACTTTTGAATTGTTAGCTCTGCTTCTGTTAGCGCCATCATTTTTCTCTAGTTAGGGTGGTTCTTAGTCGGGTTACGTCCGCGTGCCATAGCATGAAATATCAGGCACAGAATAATATGAGAGTTGAAGTCACGTCAGTGGTCGGTTGGCCCTTAGAGTCGGGAAATGATGTTAGATTCAAATATGTGTTAAGAGTACGAGTATGTTCCAAAAGAGTCGGGTCCTATCATAAGGGAAGTCGTTAGGTGCCCCAGGTCGAGGCAAGTTGTTTAAACAGAAGTCGCATCAGCAAGTTCAACAACCTTCATCACCTCATCATGAAGGCTAGGGGAATGAAAAATCATGGTGATCGTATCACACATGCTCTGCCACTCCTATCAGCTATATCTCACACACCCCGGAACGTACTCGTTGCGCAGATGTGCCACAGAAAATGTTCATTTTTCTCCAAAACATCCAGTCACCATGAATTCAGTGTTCCCTGGCATGTTTCCACCCAATGCCCGCTCTGTTATAAATTTTGGATGTTCTTCATGTATTCTACTCACCAACCGAGCTTATGCACTTTTGGTAGTTCGTCTCGTTCCCCGCGCATAAGACAGATACGTGTCGCACCATGGGAACCCCTCAAAACATAAGAAGGGGCATGAGAAGTAGCAAAAGTGCCAATATTGAGCCCTAAAGTGCCTGGGATTCGTTCTTACTCGCAGCGGGCATTCCCAAGGTTTCAAAGTGAGGTTCCTATCTGCCTGCAGAAATGATGATATCACAGCGTGCGAAGGCCAAAGTGGAATAAGTTGTGCTGGAAGGAAGAATGTTGGAATACATGCCTCCCCAACAGTAGATACCCCGGAGAAGGGGAAGGCCAAGGAAGAATAACGAAGCTGGGGAAACCCAAACCCCAAGCGAGTCGTGCACAAGATTGGTTATCGAGGAATTAATTATGCACGCTATTTGGCTAGAGCCTATCAAAGTCACAAGTCAAGGAAGCAGGAGTCGAACGAGGAGGACAGATGCCACGGATGCTAACGTTCTAGAGTCAAATCAACAGCTGAAATAGGCACAACTCACCATTGCCGAACTCTACCAGGAAAATAGAGAATTAAGACGACAATTGGTAGAAAATACCCTTGAGGTGTCAATATCACAAGGTCATGAAGGGAACGTGACATGGTTCAAGAGACAACTCTGGGAAGTGCAAGATACAATCGTGTAGTTGTGAGAAGCACAAAGGGCATCAGAAGAATAGAATATGAAACATCTCAGAGAACGTGAAGCGGTCGGGGATAAAGTCCAATGTGGACCTTGCCAGCACGCAAAAGAGACATGATTAACTAACTCTATTTTGTATTCTCAGACTGGCACAAATATTGACAGTTTTGAATATTTTCATTTTTTAATGTAAACTGAGTTGGTTGGCCAAATAGTGTAGACAATGTCTATTATATGTAATTTGAGCTTGATTGAAATCCAATGTTAAAGTCCTGAAACTTTGATGAAAGGATTCTGGTTGTAGCGGTTGGATGTATCGTTTCTTTTCTTTGGGTATGCATTTCTTGTGTTCTTTGTCCATATCTTTTCCTGCCTGATTTAGAACATATTTTCGAGCCTGGGATTCGCTATGTAACGCTCCTTGTCCGCGCCATTCAGAAAAATCATATTTCCTCCAAGTTAACTTTGAATTCATCCTCAGTGGTGCTCTGAGTTTCTTTGTGTATTTTCCTCCCTGAAAATTTTCAATTTAATTCATCGTGGGTCGATGACGGAGGCACAGAGGGTGATGTCTTCTATTAGTAAATTCAAAATGGTCCTTTTGAAAAACCTTCGATGGCGATTGATTTCATCGTACGACATTGATGTGGTGAGACTGGCTTGGGACACGTGGCAATGAAGACCGGTGACTTAACTCGTGAGTATTAGTCAGAGTTGGGACTTTCCTCCAGTTGTGTGTTCTTAAACTAAACCTAGGATCATCGATGTCGAAAAAGGTGTCGGGGATCAGTGATCGGGGATAAACCTATCACATATTTTCCTTTGGGTTAGTGTCTTCAAAACTCTCGATATTGAAACGTTTTGGGAGTCAGCGATCAAATAAAAACTTTTAGCATGATTCGGACGTCCATCGCGGTTTGGTCTTCTCTGTTTTGCTAAGCACGTTGGGTATCGGACATTGATGATATCATTTCTTTCTTCGTTAATGTTTACTCTTTTCTCCTTTCACTGAGGTCGAAGGGGATCGGTTGTCGACGATATCCTTGTGTGATGCTTGTCGCGAAAGAAAAATTCCTTTTGTCGATGTCGGTGAATATTAGTGCTCGGCGGCAGCATTTTTTTTCTCGAGTGGTTTTCTTTCATCTTTTAATTCCTTTCGATGTCGAGTTTGGGTGCATCGAGTGAAATGTTTTGGCCGTTAATTCTTTATTTAAAAGTTAATCCTTTTAAGTTATGGGTTTTCATAGATTCAAGCAAACTTTGAAATACTTAATGAGAGTCAATATGATAAGAAAACGACAACATTTTTCACAATGAAGTCGAATTAGACAGTGCAAAATATTAAGTGGTACCCAAAAAGTGAAATTTGACACGGATTTTTAGGGTGTGTTGAGTGCTCAACACGATTGTACACCTATTGAGGGAATGCGACACCACAACATTTCTCACTTGGTTTCCTGGAAATGCCAAGGCTACTTCGTTCAGACCGCCTCTTCACCTAGAGAATACTATACTCCATTCTAGGCTATTGGTGAGTCACACTCCTACTCTAGTGAAACTCTCGTATACTTAGACATTTGTTAACAAATTTAACACTTAGTCGTATTTAAGCATAAATCCATGAACATAAGAATCTAATAGAACAACAACGAAAAAGACAAGTGAAACATAGATATAGTGCAGGCGACATGATCCGGGCATAACACCTAGCTAAGCCTGTGTTATTGAGAAACAATTACAACATCAACACTACTGACTCAGTTTACAACTTCGACAGAGTCACACAACTCACCTCACCTCACCAAGAAACTCATAAACAAATTCGTCACACCAAAACTCTTAGTTGGAACAGTCTATGCAACCTCCTGCGGTGCATCTCAAATGTTCCCTAAACCACAGACTTGTTGTCTCTTCATTTCCACAAACTTCATAGGCTTCATTTCTACCTCACACATGCCTCCAACAGACATGCATTTCTAGACTTCCCCAAAATCATCCCCAAAAGAATCTCGCCCAACTCTATCCATTGAATCCTCCTCAAGGCAACACAAGTCCTCCCAAGTGGAGTGACTTGGCCCCTTGAGGGAACTTTGCCTCTTCGTCTACCTTAGAAATGCAGAGCTCTTCTTTCTGTCCTTGTCTTCTAAATATGTCGCCTTTCTTGTGCGTCCTTATTAAGTTATAGGGACTCCAAAGGTCACCATCGTGAACCATCACGTCCTTTGGGGATGTTGCGCCCCTTCGTGAACCCATGTGTCCAAACAAATCGTCGCGCCTCTTCATGGACCCGGTCACCCAAACAAATCGTCACACCCCTTCACGAACTTGTTTTCCCAAACGAACCCATGTGGTCGTCAACCATCATTCCCCCTTGGGACTCGTGCCACCGACCTTAGTGTGCCCCTCATGCTGATACACCCCAATCTCTTGGTCGCTTCATACTTAGGAAATCTCCTTGGTGCGTTCACATTACCAAGGTGCCCAATTGCCCAACTTGGGTGTTGGAGAAACCCCAAGTTTTGTCTCCTCAAGGACTTGGGCGAAGGTCTCAGTGCCCATCTAGTCGAAGGCCTTACACATCCCATAATGCAAGTTACCACCAACAAGTTAAAACTGGCATGCATTAACATCAAACAAAGATATAACCAACTCGCGATGTCATATGCTTTAGAAAGATCAAATTTAAGACCATAGCAGGAATATTTTTAACCTTTATTGTATGAATCCCCTCTTGAGTTGCTCCTATCACTTCAAAAATTTATTTACCTTCTAAAAAACCAAATTGCGCTTGCAAGATCACATCATAAAAAACATTTTTAAACTAATAACAAGGATCTTTGAAATAATTGTGTACAAACAATTACATAAATATATTGGCCAAATAAACATAAGAGGATGGCTTATCAGTTTTAAGAATCAAGGCTAAGAAACTAGAGTTGATTGTACCCAAAATCCTTTGTGACAATATTGCCTCTTCCTCCACCCTCAAAAGATCTTCCAATAGATCATAAAAAGAAATAAATAATTTAGTCATCCGGCCATCTGGGGGTGGGCCCTTATATTTTTGAAAGAAGCCAAAATGAATTTCAATTTCTCTTTAGAGACCTCTTCCATCATTAAATTGTTTTCTTGTTCTTTAACAAAACTAGGAAAAAAAGTTGCTAGCTTTAGAATTTTTCTATATTCACTCGATTTGGTCCTTATAAATATTCTAGAAATGATTCACATCCATTGCAATCAAACCCTCGAAAATGTCAATCCACTGACCTTCATGATCTTTCAATTTCCAAATGGCATTAACCCTTTTCTTGTGATTAGCAAAGTTGTGGAAGAACTTCAAATTCTCATCTACAACACCATGAATTCAAAATTTCAACTACAAAGGACCTTGTATAAACTCTTTCACCCAAACAATGAAACGCCAACATTCTTGATGTATTTGGTTGTAGTTATCCTCTAAATTTTGGTGATTTTTTGTGAAACTTGATTAACAATAATTATGAATATTTTAACAAACCTCTCTCAATCTAAAATTTTTAGAGAATTGTATGATAATATGGTTGATTTAAAAAAAGGTTAATAACCCTATTATCTCCTTCACATGGATAGCTTATATAATGACAATAATTTCAAGGAATTGTATGATAATATGGTTGATTCTAAAAAAAAGAGTCAATATTGTGGTTAAGTAGAATCGTCTATTATCAATATAAATTATTAGAAGAAATTTATAAGAATTATAAACCCAAATAATAATAATAATAATCTATTTTTAAGGTCACGGCAAGACAAACATACCCTACGCCCTCTAGATTTGAACTTGTGACCACTTAAAAGGAAACACATGTTCTTAACCATTAAACCCACTCAAATAAATAAATAAATAATCTATAATCTATAATATTGTATGCCATATTATTTGTACACAACATAAATAAATAAACTATTAAAATAAATTTCAATTTATATATTAAATATTAAAAATCTATATAATTAACAAAATAACAACTAACAATTAAAAATTAAAAATGACCAATTTAAAAAACTACATAAAATGATAAAAAAATATGACAACTATGAAGTTGTTTTAAAAAACAACATAAAATGATAAAAACAACTATGAAGTTGTAATAAAGTATAAGTCTACATGGTTAGCTTTGTACAATCCAAACAAAATTTACTCAATTTTTTTTAGGCGTGGCCTTTATTCCATTACCCATATGAATCTTTAATAAAATTTAAGAAATATTTTAATTTTAATTTATTTTTAAATGTAGATGTTTTTAATGAAATCTTTATCTTTAACTTATTTTATTGTTTTTATTATTCATTTCGTAAACAAATATTTATAATTTATTATATAACATATTCCAATATATTTATGCAATTACATAATTTAAACATTAATAATTACAAATATGAGTTACTCCTTTTTAATAAACACTTGTGATACCAATATTCAATTATGATTTTTTTTGCCTCTTTAATCTTCCTTTATTTGTTATTTTTAATTGTCTTTTCTTATCTTAACTTAGTTTAAACATTAATAATTACAAATATGAATTATTCCTTTGTACTCCCTTTTAATAAACACTAGTGATACCAATATTCAATTATGATATGTTGCCTCTTCAATTTTTCTTTAATTGTTAGTGATACCTGGTAAGAGTGATAACATTGACTTCGAATCTCATTTTGGGCCTCCAGGGTGTAGTTCTTAGAAAAATCAACCACTAAAAGTATAGTACCAAGGGGAAACATATATTTACAAATTCTAAATTACGCATCCTACCATTGAACCACATGAACATGTTAAACAAATTATTGTATATTTTCCAAAAAAATCTTGATGAAATGATAGACTTGTACTTGGTAGCACAAAAAGATCAATGCAAATTTCGAGAGAGTTACTAGCCTCGAACATCACCAATTATATATTTTCTCTTTCTTTCCTAGGGCCCATGTTTAAATAACATATTTTAATATTTTCATGTCTACCACCATATTCCCAAATATGTGGTCTTCACTCTAATGAATGCACTACCACCATATTCCCAAATATGTGGTCTTCAATCTAATGAATGCACTAGCTCAACAATTCCATCCCACCATGAAGCATATCCCAGTTAAACAAGTTTTTTCACAATATGTTAGTCTCTCTAGCTATTACACATGATGGTAGAATGAAGTCTCTTGATGAAGTTGGTGGTATTATAATACAATATTCTTGCAGATGGTGAGAATAAACAACATGAAGAATGTATACATATGTGTCATAAAAATAACCAAATTCTATATGGTATCTATAATAACAAAATTTACCGAGTGTGTTTATTATAATATACCAAGGCTTGCATTTCTCAAAAGATCTTCAGCCTAGGTTTAGTTTGTGTTGTGTCAAGAAAGTGTTTAATGTGTGGTTCATGGTCCTCAAATCTCCTTCTCAATTTTAGCACATCCTTTTGGTTTGAAGAAGGCTCGATGTTATCATCTTAGAATTTTTGCACTAATCCCTTAACTACTTCAAATAACTTCATGTCAAAATATTGTAACCTACCAATGAAGGCCCAAAAATCCATTTGTCTGATCATGTCAAGATGTTTAATTCTAATGGAATACTTTCAAATGGTTTTGACATTCACTTTAACGAGATTAGATGTTGGCTTGAGAAAATTAAGATTACTTGTGTTCTTGTTTATGGTTTTTTGTGACAAAACATGATGAGCCACATTACGATCTTTCAAACTAGTTTTATCACCAATTGTTATAAAACCATTTATTAAGATTATAATAATATTATTACTTGGTTCTGAATTATTTATCATCTTTATACCTAACTATTTTCTAACAACAATGAAACATCTAGATTTCAACAAAGATAAAAATAATCGACATTTGTCTCCAACACATTTTTATTTAAGGTGTTTTTTAATTATTGCTTTAAACTGATAAGAAATAGACTGTTTAGATAAATTTCCTTCAAGTAAACTAATGAGACTTTCATCCACTTAGATATGTTTTGGATTTCTTCAATGAACGTGGGACAATGGAGGTAAGGGGGTTCCTATTGTAGTATGGAACACATCACTAGGAAGATATGGTGATTCAACAAGACCTTGTAGCCCTTCATTCCCTTGTTAGTAACTAAATGGTGGTGAATGGACATCCTTGTGCGTAGTCTCAATAACATATGTTTGTTCAACAAGAGTTTGGACCCAAAGAACGTCTTTGCCAAAAGGTTATACATGCCTTGCCTCTCTAATTTCATCTTCTATATAATTATAATAGGCCAAAAGTGATCATGTTGTGTTATCCAATTCATAGTTACATGGTAATATATTAATTTTAGGTTGACTTGATGTTGGAATTTAAATTTCCCCTAATGAGCACCTACACTTCACCTACACTTCACTTGTTGAGTAGGATATGAGATTTGTTTTCATCCATTGTTGTAGAAAATGAGGTCCCCTCTATTGAATGGCTTTGTTTTTCCTATTGTGAATTGATAGGAATAACCATGGCACTTATTTTTATTGGAACTAAAGTAGTTCTCCTTGAATGCCTCCAATCCATCATGTCTAACATTTATTTGTCTCTAATTTCTTTGATGATTTTGAGAGGATTCATTTTCCTCAATAATATTCTTTATCAATTACGTAAGTTTCCCATTATCCCAATGGTCGATGTTGATAACTTGTAAAAGGCATTCCTTCAATCATTACCTAAATGATATAGAACTCTTTGCATTAGCTATATTCTTGACATTTCATTGTAGCTTTTCTTTTTTTAACAATTTTTTGAACAAAAGTGATATTGGAATGTGTGTATTTTTGTTTTTATTTGCAAATAATGCAGGTGCATTTTTGTAGGATAAAAAAATGTGCATTTTATTATTGGATAAAATCATGCACGCATTATGGATAACATAAACAATTAGCTATTGGACGGGTCTTGTGATATAGACCATGATCATGGACCAAAACCTAGATACATGGGACCTAAGATGAACCTCTAGGACTCATGGCTCATGCATCATGATGTATGAGTCTGACACCATGATGTCCTCCCACTTGACCAATAGGTGCCTCACCCCTAGGATACTTCAGTTTCATACCTATGTCATGCAAGGTACTACCTATCAAGTTTGCTTGAGCAACCATGCTTCTATCAAGAGTGGTATATGAAAAAAAAACAAAGGCCCTACTAAGAAAACTAATTGTACCTATGAGTGGTATATGGGTATAAATTAGATGATTGGTTTACCTTGGGAGAGTCTTTTTAGGAGTAAGATCCAAGGACTCATATTCTAATAGTTCCAAATAATTATAATGGTCCATGCAAGGCACCCATATCATCATTATTATTCCTAGGTGCTTAAAAGGTCGTTAAGAGGTCATGTGTGGTGGTTTGAGGAGTTGTGATTAACCTTGGATTCCTATAACCTTGATATAAGATCTAAGGAAATTGTTTCCTCTTGTGACCATGTCTATGGCCTCAAAAACAATAAATAGTGCTTAAAACATCCAATTATGATATAGCTATGATTTTGACATCTTACGTACCAAGGATGGATATTATGGTCTTGGCCATGGATTAATACCAAAACCTTGAGACATAGGCCCTAAGACCTATTATTATAGGGATCATGTCTCATTCATGAGGTCCTAAAACACAATGAATTCCTTATAGAGGGGAACTTATTGTACCTATGAGTGGTATATGGGAATAAATCAGATGATTGGTGTACCTTGGTTGAGTTTGTTTAGGAGTAAGAGCCAATGACTTAGGTCCTAACGGTTCCAAGTATTATGGATCCTACCCCCTATACCATTTCTAGAAACAATATTTTTCATCTTCACTTCCAAAATAGATATGCTTATCCCCTCTACAACTAGGAGAAAAATAAAAGGATAAGAATACACCTTGTCGTAATACCTTGGAAGGATTAAAGAAATTTGAGGTTGAACTACTAATAAGTAAAACACAATAAATTGAGGAAGTACATCTTGTCACATCCCCAGAGTGTGCCTTACGATTGTACAGCTCTTGAGGGCATGCGACACCGCAACATTTCTCACTTGGCTACTTGGAAAAACCAAGGATACTTCGTTCGGACTAAGCCTCTTCACCTAGACCATACCCATACTCCATTCTAGGCTACTAGTAAGTCACACTCCTACTCTAGTGCAACTCTTGTATACTTGGGAATTTGTTAACAACTTTAACACTTAGTCATATTTAAGCATGCATCCATGAACATCAGAATCCAAGATAGAAATAATGAAACAAACAAGCAAAACATAGATATAGTGCGAGCAGAATGACCTGCTCCTAACACTCGACTAAGTCTTTGTTATTACAAAAAAATTACAACATGAGAACTACCAACTTGGTTTACAACTTTGGCAGAGTCACACGTCTCACCTCACCTCACCAAGACACTCATAAACAGATTCATCACACTAAGAAACTCCTTGCAATTGTCTCCGCAACATCCTACGGTGCACCTCAAATGTTCCCTCAACCACAAACTTGTTATCTCTTCATTTCCACATCATAGATTTTGGTTCTACTTCACACATGCCTCCAATAGACCTGTGTTTCCAGAATTCCACAAAATCAGCCCCAAAAGAAGCTCGCCCAACTTTGTCTACCAAATCCTCCTCAAGGAAACACAAGTCCTCCCAAGTGGAGCGACTTGTCTCCTTAAGGGAGATTTCCATCTTCATCTATCTCATAACCATAGAGCTCTTCTTTCTCTCCTTGTCTTCTAAATATTCATCATTGGTTGTGTTCCCTTGTTCTCTTATAGTGACTCCAAAGGTCACAATCACGAACCGTCGTATCCTTTGGGGATGGCATGCCCCTTCGAGAATCCATGTGTCCAAACTAATCATTGTCCCCCTTTGTGGACACAGTCACCCAAATGAATCATCGCGCCCCTTCGTAGACCTGGTCGCATAACGAACCCATGTGATCATCAACCATTGTTCCCCCTTGGGACCAACATGCCCAACCTTGGTGTGCCCTCATGTCGACGCACCCCAATCTCTTGGTTGATTCATACTTAGGAAATCCCCTTTGTTCGTTTTCATTCCCACGACATCCACTTTCCCAACTTAGGTTCCAAAGCAACCCTAAGTTTTGTCTCCTCAAGGACTTGGGTGAAGGTCTTTGTGACCATCTATCTGAAGGCCTTACATCCTCCCCCACCTCAATTTGTTTCCATCCCTGACAACATCCATAAAATATGCAACCTCTAAGTCTCAACCTGAAATTGTGCCTCTGTTGCAAGAAATTTTGTTGGAAACCCCAAGTTTCATGCCAACCGGAAACCCCAAATTATTCCAAAGAAGAAAAATCAAGTTTTCCTATGAAGTGGAAACCCCAAGCTTCCATAAACTAACTTTTATTGCACCCAACTTTGCATGATCTACTACCTGAGTCAATAGAGTCACTTCATCCAACTCCAAGGATGAAAGTCACCCAACTCTACTACACTATCTTTTTGTGATGTTGTTTCCTTGTTAATATTCGTTTTTGTTGTTGTCGCTTCCTACTACAAGTGATTGTTGCCCACTTCACTTCAAAATTTCACCTAAGTGTTGAACTCTTACAAACTCCCTGTTGTGCCCATGCTTCAACAAACTCTTCCATGTCTCCGCACACTGATTTTCCCCATGCCTTGAACTAATTGGGTAGCTAGTCCAACCATTTCACCCAAATCATGAGAATGCACTTCCTCATGCCCAAACTTAGTCTTTTCTGTTGCATCGCTTTCACTCTATCCAACTCTGAAGACTAAGGCAAGTGTCCATCCTTGCCTCATCATTGTTTCCATCATCCGATCTTCGTCAAGGAGATCCTCCACAATGTATAAATGTTGCACTTCGAACCTAATAGCTTCTATGTACTCTTGATGATCCAGTTTTACATTGGTGACCGTCCACCTATTCCACTGGCTCAAATTACAGTTTCCATCTTGGAAGTTTTTCTACATTTTTTTGAGTCACAAACTTTTAGGGTCGTTTTGAGGCTTTAACACCCAATAGATTTTGTAGGATTGTACTATGACTATTACAATGTGTACTCCTCAGATAGACCTTTTCTGATGGGGTATCAAGCACCCCAAACAGAGATCATATGCAAAATTTACACCCTCGAGAAGTTGACGTATCAACTACTCCCATCGGGGCCCACAAACCTTTTGGTGTTTCATCCTCTGGGGTTAGGTTTTTTGATGTTTAGGTTTTTCTCATTTATGTGTTATGTTAAAAATTCTGTAATATACCAGACACAAAATGTATGCAGCACATAAATAAAATGCTAGTAATGGAAGAATAACAACAATATAACCAATACATTCACCACAATAACACTGAAATGATATAAGAATAACAACAGAAATAACACTTTGAATCTGAAAGCAATGTTCATGGGCCTCTTAGAGGGGGCAACCTCCAGTTGAGAAGATCTCTATTACAATAATATCCAAGATAGGGTTCTCATACCCTCGACTCCTATTTATACTAAAAAGAAGCATCTAGAGGAAGATCCTTCTAGAAGCGGAAGATTCTATTAGGTCTTCTTACATCCGCTTTATTCTATTTTATTGAAAGGCCTTATTAATATTGACCTTTATTACATACGAATATATTGTTCTACCTATGTGCGGGTTAGGACCCTAACATGTCCACCCCCTTAAAAACAACCTTGTCATCAAGGCTTGAGATGAGGAAATTGTTGCAGAATGGTAGCTAGTTCCCAAGTGGCGTCTGTTGGAGTTGTATCTTTCCACTGGACTAGCACTTCCATGTTGGTTCTCTGATGTAGGTGACACTCACACTGGTCCAAAACTGCTTCTGGTTGTAGCCAAATGAATCCTTCTTTAGCTAACTCTGGAAGTTTGGTTTGAATTTGGCACTTAGCTCCAATCACCTTCTTTAAGCATGAAACATGAAAAACAGGATGTAGCTTCGAATGGATGTGAAAAGATAACTAATAGGCGACTTGTCCCACATGCTTGAGCACGGTATAAGGACCATAAAATTTGGGCACTAGCTTCTGACAATGCTCGGGCTTGAGGGAAGTTTGTTTGTAAGGTTGTAGTCAAAGAAACACCTAATCCCCTTCTGCAAATTGACGTTCAGAGCGACCTTGATCTACTTGTTTCTTCATGTGATTTTGTGCCATGACCAAATTCTCTTTGAGGGTACGGAGAATATCCTCTCAAGATGTAAGTGTTAGGAAAACTGCCTGGACCTTCGAGGCACCTGGTAAGTATGAGAGAACTGAAGGTGGCTTCTATCCATATACCGCTTCAAAAGGAGTGATGTGTGTAGTTGTATGGTATGAAGTGTTGTACCACCATTCAACTAGGGGTAACCATTGAGCCCACTGATTTTTCTTTTCCGAGGGAAAACACCTCAAATATGTTTCCAAACACTTGTTTACAACTTCTGTTTGGCCATTAGTCTTGGGATGATAAGCTATGCTGAGATGCAATTATGTGCCTTGTATCTTGAATAGTTCTTGCCAAAAAATTCTTGTGAAAGTTGGGTCATGATCAGAAACAATAGAGTGTGGCATACCATGAAGCTTGAAGACCTGATCCATGAATATTTGATCCACTGTGGATGTTGTAAACGGGTGTTGAAGGGTGCATAAATGAGCATTCCCGATTTGGGTAAACCGGTAATAAAATCCATAGAGATATCCTTCCAAATAGTAGGTGGAATCGGGAGCGATTGTAGTGTGCCCGATGATTTGACTATTTCTCCCTTGTTGCGTTGACACACATCACATTCAGCTACAAAATTATGAATGTCTTGTTTCATACCATCCTAGAAAAAGGAACGTTTGACCCTGTCATAGATTTTGGTGAACCAGGAGTTCCCTGCTATGGGTGTAGCATGAAGCTCAAAAAGTACCATGGATTTAATCTTTGAATGTTTACTTAAATACAAATGGCCTTTGTATCGAAGTTCCTCATGGAGCCAAGAGTACCCTGGGGAATCTGGAGCATTGGACTGCAATTGTTGGATCAACTACGAACTTTTGGGATCTTGTAGCCATTCCTGGCGAACGGCTTGGAGCCAATCTGGTACAATGAATGAAAGAGAAAAAAGGGATCCTTCATCTTCATATTTTCGGGAAAGTGCATCCGCAACCAAATTGTCTTTTCCTTTCTTACAAATGATCTCATAATCATATCCAAAGAGTTTAGTCACCCATTTTTGTTATTCTGGGGAGGAAATGTGTTATTCCAGAAAATACTTGAGGCTTTGATGGTCTGTCTTAATTTGGAACCGTTGCCCCAATAGATAAGGGCACCACAATTCCACAGCATGCAGAATAGCCAACATTTCCTTTTCATAGATGGATTGCCCAGATTTCTTTCAGATAGTTGCTTGCTGGTAAAGGCCAAAGGTCGACCCTCTTGCATAAGGACAACACCAATTCCTTTCCCTGAGGTATCACATTCCAACACAAAGGTCTTTGTGAATTCGAGAAGGGAAAGGAATGGAGTGGTGCACATGGCCATCTTCAAGGTTTGAAAAGCTTAAGCAACAGCTGGAGTCCAAGTGAAAGAGTTATTTTTGAGGAGAGCAGTGAGGGGTGTTGCAATCTTCCCATAATTCTTAACAAACTTGCAATAATACCCTTTTAAGCCTAGAAATCCACTCAAGCTCTTAAGAGTCTTTAGGTGAGGCCAGTCTTGCATAGCTTCAATCTTTTTAGGATCCACCCTGATGCCATCTTTGCCAACCAAATGACCCAAGTATTCTACTTCTGAGGCGCCAAAAGCACATTTAGACTGTTTCAGGAAAAGTTGGTGCTGAGAGAGTAGATGGAGAACTCGATCCACATGAGCAAGATGGTATGTCCAGGTTTTTCTATAGATGAGGATATCATCAAATAAAACTAAGACAAAATGGCAGAGAAAAGGATGGAAGACATGATTCATGAGGCTTTGAAAGGTGGAGGGGGCATTACACAAGCCAAATGGCATGACCAAAAAATCATAGTGGCCCTCATGCTTTCTAAAGGTAGTCTTGGGAATATCTGTCTCTTTCATACGTATCTGGTGGTAGCCCGAACGAAGATCCAGTTTAGTGAAGAATTGGGCGCCACTTAATTCATCCAGGAGGTCATCAATGACAGGAATGGGGAATTTGTCTTTGATGGTAAGTTTGTTGAGGGCACAAAAGTCAGGACACATTCACCAAGAACCTTCTTTCTTCAGGACCATGACCACAGGAAACGAATAGGGGCTCATACTAGGGTGGATAATGCCTGCACTAAGGAGTTCCTGGACCATTTTCTCAATTTCATTTTTTTGGGAAAAGAGGCGACGATATGGACGGATATTGGGAGGAAGGATTCCTGGTACAAGGGGAATGGAATGATCATGAACACCACATGAACACCACGGGAAGGAGGGAGACATTGGGGAGTGGAAAAGACTAATTGATGTTTAGACAGGATGGCTTGCAGGTCTTGGGGTACCGAGGGTGTCTTTGTTGCTTGTATGGCATGGAGTTGGCCGATAACACCAGAATGACCCTTTTTGAGCATCTTTTCCATGCGATGGGAACTAATGATCTCAGGTGAACTGGCGGTGATGCCTTGGAACTTATATTAGTGGCCCTCCTGGTCGAATTGCATGGTTAAATCTTTAAAATCCATGAGAATGGCACCCAAAGTCCTTAGCCAGTCTGCACCCAGCACAATGTCACAACCTCCCATGTCGATAGAAAACATATGGGATTTCAGGTGGTAGTCACCAATTTGGAGACACACATTTTCACAATGCCCTCCACATTTCATGGAACCACCATTGGCAATCATGATTTGGAAATTATTGACGGCATGGATGTAGCAATGAGTTTCTTGGGCAATGCGGCGATGAATAAATTTATGGGTGTTGCCACTATCAACCAGAATGATGACCTTCCAATGCTTGATGTATTCGATTAGCTTGAGGGTTTGGGGAGTGGAGAAGCCAGTGAGAGCATTGAGTGAAATGACTGGTTCTACTTCGGGAGGGTCTGAGGGAGGGGTTATGTCAGTGGATTCAGGTGATTCAGACATAGAGGGGGTTTCTTCATCTTCTTCCGAAATCTCCTCGGAGATGTCCATAAAAATATTTTTTTCTTTACACTTGTGGCCTGGGAAATATTTGTCATCATAGTTATAACAAAGGCCTTTGAGTTGGCGTTCAGCCGTTTCAGCCTGGGTCAATTTTTGGATCTTTAATGGAGCAGAGGGAGTAGTGGGATTTACTGGTTTAGGGCAAGGGATGAAGGAGGGTTTGTGGTTTTGAGAAGAGACAACTTGTTGTGCTTCTTTAGCTCTTTTGGTAGCCTCCACCCAACTCTCAAGCCGAGCCATGAGGACATGGGCCCGAATTTCATCCTTGAGGCCGCTAATAAAACACTCTCGAAAAAAGGCATCAGACATGCCCTCTGTTCTAAAAGTCAGGCACTCAAAGGAAGCTATAAAGTCTTCCACTATTCCTAATTGTTTCAGCTTTGTCAAATGGCCCAAATGGTTGGTGTCAGTGTCAAAGCGTTCATAAAGCTCTGTCACAAATTGTGTCCAAGCAATATACCCTTGACGAGAATGTTTTCTCCATTGCCACCATTGCCAACGTTCTTGATCTAGATGGAGAACACCATACCGTAGTTTGGCCAAGTCATCTATAATGTTGTATAAAGAGAAGTAATGTTCCATTTGGGTTACCCAACCAGTGGGGTCTGAGCCATCAAATTTGGTCACATCCACCCATGGAAGGCGTAGGTCACGTTGAAATTGATGGTTCTGCAAGGTATGGGAATTAGAGGAATGGTCACCTTCAGTATGTGGGCAGTGAGGAAGAGGAAGGGTTATCTGTAGGGATATGCAGTTTGGTGCAGAGTGTCGAAAATACTGATTCAAGCTGGGTGGTGAGGTCTTGTTTGATTTCACACATTGAGGACTGCATGGTTGTATTGATGGCAGAAACATTGGCACTGAGTTGTTTCACTTCTTGTTGGGTCTCAATGAGACCAGATTGCAAGGTGTTGAAGCGAGCTTCCAAGTCTTGGCTACGAGTATGGACCATGAGGATGGGGGAATTGAAAAGGGGGGGGCGGGGTAAAAAAAATTTGCCAAAAAAATGATATGGATGAATGTGATAAGGGCGAAGAGATGAATCCAATGGAATAGGTCTGAAATAATGGTGAAAAAAATTCCAGACTTTTTTTTTTTTTTTACATCTGGTATGAAGAATACCGTAGAGAGGAAATGCCCAAATGTTTAACCAGAAAGAAATGTGTATTTAATTGGAAATATGAACACAGCTGCGCGGAAATAGATCTTGTATGTTTTAATTTGTTTATGTTTCTGTCCCCAAGGGTTAGGTATTCAGAGGTTCTACAGACAAGGGTTTTCCCTATGCTATAGCTCTTTGATATATGTGCGGGGTCCAATAGTAGTACTCGGACCAATATCTCTGGGCATTGACTAAGGAGGATAGACCATACCCTTATCCGTACTACCCGACTACCCAGGTACTAAAGAGTATCTTCCCGAGTGTTGTTCTCGGTGACACTATAGCAGTCAGGCAGCCGATTGGTTTATCTAAAGAGGGCTTCAAGTAATCTAGGTTGATATGTACACAGGTGTTGTCTGATGCGCTACCACTCAAAGGGGTACCAACAGGGGTTACAAAGGTGGCCAACATATGTGCGCTTAAGTACCACTTGTATTTCCTATGTGTATGAATCCCTCAACCGCGGGTTTATGCGTGTAATGACAGATCTTTATGGCTTAAAGATGTTGTAATACGTCTCTACCCTAAAAAAAAATTAACCCACACTTTCTGCCGAGGAAAGTGATCTGATACCACTTGTGATATACCATATATAAAATGTATGCAGAACAAAAATAAAATGCTAGTAATGGCAGAATAACAGCAATATAACCAGTACATTCACCACAATAACACTAAAATGATATAAGAATAACAACAGAAATAACACTTTGAATATGAAAGAAATGTTCACGGGCCTCTTCGAGGGGGAAACCTCCAGTTGAGCAGAGCTCTATTACAATAATATCCAGGATAGGGTTCTCATACCCTCGACTCCTATTTATACTAAAAAGAAGCATCTAGAGGAAGATCCTTCTAGAAGTGAAAGCTTTTATTAGGTCTTCTTACATTCGCCTTATTCTATTTTATTGAAAGGCCTTATTAATATTGACCTTTATTACATCCGAATATATTTTTCTACCTATGTGTGGGTTAGGACCCTAACAAATTCCTTTGGAGCCTCATTATAATCAACTTATTGCGAATGAGCATAGCTGACACATCTCTCTCTTTAGAGATAAGCTACCACCATTCTAGCTAGCTTGTGTTCTTTGCATTTTATAGTCCTTTGTATTCCAGATAGTGATTAATACAATCTGTGTTTCTCTGTATTACTATGTTCCTTGAAATATCTCTACGTATTTCCTTGTTATATCTCTATTATATTTTTTCCTTCATGTCATTCTCAAAATAATATGGATCAGTGGTATCAGAGTAGTCTTCTCCTTGTCGTTCTTAGTGCATGTCCTCGATGAGGTCAGGGTATAGAGAGTTGGGTCTCGAGCTTGTTTCTCTTGAGAAAAACCTCTCTTGCTTGCCTAATAAACATCCCATGGAAGAAGAAAAGAGGGATGATGGAGCTGGAGATCCTATCAAATTGTTGCTCAAGGAAACCCTCATGCGACAGAGGAACGAGATGATAGATAATTTCTCCCAAATCCTTCAACAACTGCGAACAACAGAGGTACCTTCAACTAGAGATCACTTCGAAGGTGTGATACCCTTTAAGGTACAAGTTAACTTTCATATTTCTTTATTTGAAGGCCATACATACATCAACACTTTGGAAAAATGGTGAAGTCTACTAGAAGGTTATTTCTTAGTCCATAATTTTTCCAACAACGAAAACATCACCTTCACACTCCTTAAGTCCCTTCCCTGTGTCAAATATTGGTGGGAGACTTACTGTGAGAAACATGTCGAAGATGAGTCTGCTATTTTTTGGCCAGGACCCACTTGGGTGGATTTTTTTGATTCCCTCGAGGAGCAATACTACCTTGTTGGAAACTATGATGACCAATACATGAGATGGACAACTATTTGTCAAGGGAGAGACCAGATGGTGTCAGAGTATACCAACATCGTCCATACCTTGCGCACAAATCTTGGTATTAAAGACTCCAAGCGACACTTGGTTCTGAAGTATCGTAGTGGCCTACATAGGTACATCCAAATAGATATGGTGTTCCTGGGAATCTCCTCACTAGGAGATGCTTAGCAATATGTTGTCAAGATTGAGAAGAAGTTAAATTGAATGAATAAGCAAGATTTTGATTATGAAAACCCATCGCAATAGAATCCCAGTAAGGGTGGCCCTAACTCCTAGGGAAAAGGATAGAGAAAGGATTTCTAGTCCCAGTACAACTAGTCCAAGCCACCAACAAAGAAGGGTAATGGGAATTCGAAGAAGGATACTGTAAAGTGGTGTGAGTTCCACAAAAACCCTTAACACAATACTGATGAATGTCAATCCAAACAGTCATTGTTGGTCGAGATGAGAGCCTCAGGGTCATATGTTGACTAAGACTCTAATTTATAATCGAAAAAGGGAAAATGGATCATTGACACATAGCCCAGTGTCACCATCGCTACCACAAAATTCTATCCAGAGGAACTAGAGGATCCTGAAGAAGGGGATTGCATCTTTAACTCACATATGTGGGTTAAGGGGATCCCACTCTATTTCATTGTTGACAACCTTAGCCGAAAGAACCTAATCTCAAAAGAGGTCCTCAATAGGTTGAACCTGACAATGACACTACATTCTGAGTCATACACCATGAATTGGCTTAACCAAGGACGAGACATATGCATCATCCAACAATGTTGCCTGCACTACAACATCAAACCCTTCAAAGACGAGGTATTGTATGATGTTTCCCCCCTTGAATATTGTGATGTTTTGTTAGGACGATCATATATGTGGAGGTGTCATCTTGTTTATGAATCTAGGCTTCGTAGTGTCTGTTAAGGTTTAAGCTATTATTAGATTTTTTTGCATTTCACTAGATAACAATATCATAAGATAGGATCACTAAGAAATACACAATCACAAGAGACACATAATTTATCCTAGGAAACCCTCATGGGGGAGAAAACCCAACAAAACTTCCTTATTATAGATAGTCAATACAATGCCAAGAGATAACTCAAACAAATACAGAAAGTCCTCTCCCAAGAATGTGCCTCTCTCTCTCTCTCTTCTCCAACTGCAGCTCCGAAACTTGCTTCTCAATGAAAAAGTGAGTGTGTGTCTAAGTGAGGCACTAGCCTCCTTATTTATACAACTCTGGCACGTGTGGAGGTGTCTTTTCACTGGCAGGGCCGACTTCTCAATCTGGGTGGTTATAACCACCTTTAATATATTATGGGGCCTCTTTAATATATTTTGTGGTCGACTTATTACTTTTCCTATTACAATTATGTTTTGACCAATCCGAAAAAGGGGATTTGGTCTCTTACAATAGTCGACATGATCAATCCACAATAGGGGATTGATCTAATTAGAGTACACTGTGCAGTTACATTATTTCAACACCCCCGCTTAATAAGAAGGGTATTCTACAACAGCATCAGGCGAGAGAGAGGAAAACATCATCAAAGGCATCAGGTGGGTGAGAGGAAAACATCATCAATATCATCTTGGAACATTGATTGGCATATCTATAAATCATCGAAAGTTTTTCTCATCGACAGTATCGTCATTCTCAGTGGAATGAAATCATCATCTACATCAATATGGATTAGTATAAAACTAATACATCATCATCACAGCACGAGGCTAGTCACATCATTACAGCACAAGGCTGGCATACTACATAGCAATTAAGATGGAATCACAATACTAGATTGGCTTTACGTCACAACAATTAAGCTGGAAGCACAGTACTAGGTTGGCTTTACGTCACAACAATTACGCTGGAAGCACAGAACTAGACTGGCTTTACGTCACAACAATTAAGTTGGAAGCATAGTACTAGGCATATCTCAACACATCAATTAAGATGGAAGCATAGAACTAGACTGGCTTTACGTCACAACAATTAAGCTGGAACCATAGTACTAGACATATCTCAACACAACAATTAAGCTGCAAGCACAGAACTAGACTGGCTTTACGTCACAACAATTAAGTTGGAAGCACAGTACTAGGCATATCTCAACACAACAATTAAGCTGTAAGCACAGGAATAGACTAGATTTATGTCACAACAATTTAGTTGGAAGCACATTACTATCCTGGCATATCTCAACACTACTCCCCCTTTCGAGGGAGGTCCTTGTTGGAAGATTGGTTGTTGTCATTGATGTCAACCCTAGTCATGGGTTTTGGACCGCAAGATTGATAAAGGTATTTGGACATGAAGGAAAATGCACATGCATATACAACACCCATGAATGGATAGTATACATCATGTTTTTTCTGGTGGTATGTGGCACATCACGTGGATCCTCATGGTTGAGGAGAAATGAATTTTTGAAGATGACAAAGTAAATTGAAGAAGGAAGAACATGTAGGCCCTGAAGATAATTAAAGAAAAGAATTACAAAATAAAAAAGTGTCAGGTCGGCCCTAATGTTAAAAGGAAGTGACATAAATGGTATAAATAAACATCATTATACATTCATTTGATACAAGTCAAATTTCAGAGGAAATAAGAAGTAAAGAAGGTCGGATTTCAAGGGAGGATGAAGTCTT
>ML794739.1:42724-59101 GCA_009831015.1 Picea engelmannii | reverse complement strand
ATTTGCATTTGATTTGCATTGTTATTTGAAAAAGAAAAAGAATTAGAATAGGGTTTTGTTTTCTTCTCATATTGAAAGAATTTCAAAAGAAACATAATAAAGAAAATCCTTTCATTTTCTCTTTTGTTTCACTCGAAATTTGCATTGTGCATTTTGCATGGAAACGAGAAAAGATTGCATTTTTAAATTTGAAGGATTGTTCATGCTTTTTCTTCCTTGAAAATATTTTCATTTGAAGGATTAGTGTAAAGTTTTATTTTCTGGTGTTCTTATAAGTTTCATTTTTGCAATAATCTCAAACAACATCAATTGCACTTATGTTCCTTGAGTAAGAAAAGCCCTTAAAACAAACGCGCTAATATAAAATATATTAGTAACACTTTTTCTAGGGTTCACCAATAGCTTAGGCTAGGGCCTTGGATTAGGTGTGGAGAGGTAAACTCTCCAAGGACAACCAAAACTTAACTTAGGTGTTTGTGTTAGGGTGTGAAAATCCACTTTCTAATTACTCAATCCGGGAAGCTCCTCTCACATAGGAGTCAAACACGAGGCTGCATGGAGGACAGTGACGGAGATATCCACTCCTGATCCCAACAAAGTGTTTGGGAGAGTGTGTATTGGGGGTGAATCATGTAGCTTTATTGGCCTGACTTATGTCATATCTCTACGACACTTGGATCCGTCCAAGGTACTCTAAGAGTGATTATTGCCCTGTTGTGTTTCAGGCCTTAGGAGGATCTTTGGGCTTAGTTACCCTACCCATACACTCTCTCGGTTTTCGATTGTACCCCCTGGTTGTTGATTACAAGTTGGTGGCCTAATTTAGATTATATATGTTGACACACAGGTGACTGTGAGGGGTGTATCGCGGTACCTGAGGCAGACTCTATACTCTTTGGGCGACACCTGAAGGGACTATCGATCAGAGGTCTAGGTAATTGTTTCTCCTAGCCATTTTTTTGCCTTTCTATTTTCTTTGGATGATAAGGACTTCATCTCCCTAGGTCAGAATTATTAAGAAGGGTAGTTTGTTTGGTTTGTATCTTTTTAGGCTTTTCTTCTTAGTGGTGTGATCTATGCTCCCTAGTTTTCCATAGCGAGTTAGTCAGTCATTTCTTTGGATCTATGACATAAGGTAGTAGACTTCCCACTCTGTCAGTTGTGAGGACTTTTTGGTTTTCCTCTTAGAAACATGGAGTCACCTCTTTATAGGCGTTGTTTTTTTTATACCACTGGTTCATCATAGTTAGTGTGTGAGACTTTTACGGACTTGAAAAATCTTGCAAGGGAAGAACCTGTGCATAAGATCTTCATGGCTAAAGTTAGTAACAATACCAACCAAGGAACCCCTTTGCAAGGGGATTCTTGTGCTTTTCCTTTCTTTGGAAATGTTGGTGTCCCTTTGATGGCCACTTAGTACATTCCTAGGTTGAATGTGGGACTACTAGTTTGGTTGGGTACTATTCCAAATGACCCCAATGCTCTTGACACTTCTCAGTTAGGCACCTTATGTCATGGGCATAATGTTGATGTTCCTTCGTCAAAAAAGTCTTCTCCTCCTCCTTCTACCTTCTCTGGTGAAAGTATATCTATTAGTAACCGGAAGTCTAAATGAAATAGAAAGAGTCATAACATGAAGAAGAAATCTTCAACTTCTATGAGTCATGTTGGAGATGGGTCCTCAACCTCTGCAAGTCATGTTGAAGACCAACACCTAGCCACTGCAAGTCATGCTGGGAGAAAACGTCCAGTCACTGCTAGTCATACTAGCAAATAGATATGTTATCGACCAATCACCAACCTCTACAAGTCATGTTGGAGATGTGAAACCAATTGTTGCAAGTCATGTTGGGAGCATGAGTCTCGTCTATGCGAGTCATACGCATGATATATCACCAACCTCTGCTAGTCATGTTGGAGAGTTGTCAACAACCTCTGTGATTCATGTTGAGGACAAGCAAGCAGCCACTTCTATTCATGATTGGGGCATTGATTCTGTTGAGAAACCTATAAGGATAGGACATAAGCCTAAGTTCCCTTGTAATATTTGCAAGGGATATCACCTTACTCATTTATGCCCTGGCCTTCTAGAGGCATGAATATTGTGGTCCCTGTCTGCAATCTCTTCTGAGGTTTCCTCACATCCTATTCAACCATTGGTTGATGAAGTGGTCATGCCAATACAATCTTTGGTCGATACCACTCCTCTTTTGAGGGGTGATGTGCCTTCAAACCACGTTGTCTCAAAGTCTATTAAGCCAATGGTTGAGAAAGTGGTCACACTGATGTAATATTCGGCTAATCCCACTCTTCTCTTGGAGAGTGTCGAGTCTACCAAAGTGGTCACACCAATGCAATCTTCAGCTAATCCCACTCTTCTCTTGGAAAGCGTCGAGTCTAAAAAAGTGGTCACACCGATCCAATATTCAGTTGATCCCACTCTTCTCTTGGAGAGTGTCAAGTCTACCAAATTGATCATGCCGATGCAATCTTTGGCTGATTCCACTCTTATCTTGGGGAGTGATATGTCTATTGAATATGTTTTTAGCATTTCTAGTTTAATACTTTCAGAACAAGGGGGAATTTTTCTCACTTCGAGCACACCCCCTCCAAGTCCTAGGATGGTTTCCTTTGATTGGAATGACTTTGTTGAGCCTCGTCTTCCTTCTTCTACACCCTTTCAAATAAGGGTTGAAGTGAATTCAAAAAACATTTACCGATGTATTGTGGATGAAGGAGCCTTGACAAGTATTTTATCCTCCTCGACTTGGCAAGCTTTGGGTTCTCCTAAGCTTGTGTTTGCATCGCATGAGTTGTTGGCTTTTGACAAATGTCCTAGTGAATATTTGGGGATTCTTCCTCAGTTACCTATCTCATTAGGTGGAAATATTGTCCTTGTCGATGTTATAGTGGTGCAAGTCTCGTTAGATTTCAATATGCTTCTCAGGTGTGATTATGTTTATGCTATGAATGTTGTGGTTTCTACGCTCTTCCGGGTGATGCATTTCCCTCACAATGGAAGCATTGTCACTATCGATCAGCTGGCATCTGATAATCACCATCCTAATTTGATGTTAGTTCAAGTTTCCCCTTTATATGTTCCTAGTGTTCGTGTAAACTCTACCCCGCCACGGGTTAATTATGTGGCATCTTATCCTCAATGTTCAATTGCTTCCGAGTAGGAACATGTGAAATCATGTTTTCCTTCTAGAGATATGGTCTTGACAATTGATCAGTTTTGTTGTCCAACGGGGGCATGGGAGCCCTTGTTTCACCCTCTTGGTCTAAGTGATCTTGAGTCTTCTTTTGATTCTGATCTCACTATTTATAGATCCTCAAGCCCTCGTTCTTGTGATTCTTTGTTGATAGACTCTGCCAATCCTGGCCAGAACCTTCATCATCATATGGAATATGGTTAGTTTTCTTCTCCCTTTGGGACTGCCAACCCTCCTCTTTCGCGTGATTTCTTGGATTTTGAATTTCCTTCAGATGAGGCTATCCTTGAAGCCATGACTACAGTTTCTATACCATGGGAAGACTTACATTGTGGTTTTTGTTTTCTTCCATTTTGGGAGACTTTCCAAGTTGACTATCAAGGAGACTCTTGGTCAAAGCCTAACAGTAGGCTCTACCTAAACTACTGCCACACATGAGTCATAGGGTTGTGCGGTACCTTGTACATATTGTATAGTCCACGTTTGTTGTTTTCAAGTTTTGTATTTAGTAGAACCTCTTATTTTTCGAAGCTTTTATCTATATTGGATCTATTAACTTCTGGATGACTATTATTGGCCTTATATGTAGGATCTTGGAGAATTTTTTCTTTGAAGTTTGTTCATCGTATCGATCCTTTCTGACAGGTATTGACCTCAAAACTGGCATATAGGTTAGTTTTTTCCCTACTTTCATTTTTCCATTATCTGTTTCCTAGTTCTTTTTTCCTTAGGATCGATCCCACCAAAGTGCGACACAAAACCTTCTTTGTTTCTTTAGAAGTGTCGTAATTAAGTGGTAGAGCCTACCTCTACATGGATTCCCTAGGTATATCCTTTACTGGATTTTGGCATCCATGTTGTGAGTTTTGATTATAGGCTTGGGAGTCATTGCTATCCCTACTATGATTACATATTGAAGCCTCATTATTCTTTCTAATCATCATTGTTTGTCTTACCCTTGGGACTCCCTAATGAGCATGGTTTGTTTTCTTTCAAGCTCACTTAAATTTTTAAAGAAACATCCAACAAGACTGTATTTTTTCTTTTCTATCTCATCCGGATTACTTGAGAAAAGAAGCCCCCTTAGAGTCTTATTTAAGCCCTTTTCAGACTCTCAAAAATTGAAAAGATTGTTGAGCGATCTTGTTTCCCTTCATGCTCGCCAAACTCAAATTTGAAAGCACATCTGTCTGGCAATAGTTTACCCTTTTTCGGCTGGGATGGCTAATTTTACAAATAAAGGTATGCTCTAGGAACTTTGGTTCTCTAGAAGAGTATTCTCAGGCGTAAGTTTAACCTTTTTCGGGCCTGAGGGACTAAATTTTCGAAAAGGGACTTTCTCCTTGGTTTTGGTTTATCTCTTTTTCAAGCCTTGGAGATTACTTATGAGAAAGGAACCCCCTTGGAGTCCATAGTTAATCTCTTTTTAGACTCCCTAAATATGAAAATATCGTCGAGTGACCTTTTTCCTTTCACACTCATTAATTGGTTCAGAAAGAACATGTATTCATCATGAGTTTAACCCTTTTTCCAGCCAATAGATTATTTCGGAAAAAGGTATGCCTCGGGAGACTTGTCTCGCCGAGAGAGTTCTCCTCGGTTATATTTTATACTTTTTCGAGCCAAGGAGACTAAACCTAAAAAAAGGCTTTGATTCCATAGTTAAGCTCTTTTCAGACTCCTTAAAATTAAAAAGATGATCGAGTGATATTGTCTCAATCACACTCATTAAAATGGTATTTAAGAGACGTATTTTCGGTATAAGTTTAACCCTTTTTCGAACCGACTAGACTAATTGCGAAAAAGGAAATCACGGGAGTCTTCTTTAACATTTTTTCAAACTCTCTAAACGTGAAAAGATCATCAACCTTACCTTCTCTGGGATTGTAAAAATTCACATGGAAGGAGTCTTTTTGTGTCATGCTTAATCACATTGCAGGTCTCATATTTTCATCTTTGGTCTAATGTTGGCTCCATGTTTCTCTCAACTGAAACTTTAAAATCATTCCTTATACGCAAGCCTTGCAACACTCTTTGCCTTTGTGATCTGACTCCTTGACCCATGGAGGAATTTTCCTTGAGTTTCCTTATCCTGCACATGTCTCCTTGCCTAGAGCATCAGTATGTTCCATGCACTTGGAACCTGTTTTCTTGCTTGTGACACTCGTTCCTCCTTTGTAACGTAGCATTTTTTTATTCTTTTTCAAGCTCATTAAAAATTTGAAAAAGACAAAAAAATCAAATATTCCAAAAAGAGGGGACGGGATATATCAATTCTTTTTTCGGTAGCAAGATAGTTGCCCTTGGAAAAAGCACATCCTTACATTTTTTCGCCAAGCATTGGGATCTAGTATGACCTTAGGAAGTTTTTCTTGCTACATAGAGTTGTGTCCTCCTTTGTTTGGTTACTCTTTCAAACATATGGAGAGTTTGTGGTGCCTCTTACATCGCAGAATTATGTCAGTGGTACGCTGCCTAAGTCTGATCATCTATTGTGATTTTTTCCAAGGGAAGTTTTATCCAACATGAGTCGACCATTCTGCATTTTGTCTCTTGACTTTCATCAATCGACCATCCTATGAGTCTAGTCAAGTCCAGATTCAAAATCGACAAAGTTTTGTGCCTGTTGATCAAGATCCTCCAGTCTTTCCCCGATGGCATGTTGAAGACATCAGAGTAATGAGTCTTACACTCCTATTGTACTCCTACTTGAGTTGTTGAATATCTTGAATTTTTTTCTCGAGCTATGGAGTCCTCATCTCCAACCACAGTCACCAATGCTTTTTGAACATGCATATTATATTGTACTTGAATATCATTGAATGATTTTGAGATGTAGATCCGTTGTGTATTTCTTACGGCTACACTTTATATAGACATTTCTATGACATGGATTTGTAGTGTACTTGATTGGCAACCATGATTAGTTCATCCCGAGCATGGGTATGGTCACCTCAAATAGATTATTATTATTTTGCAGATGGCACGCTCTCGAACTGTGGTCTCGGGCTCACTTCACTCTAATTCTTCCCACTGGTAAATATATTGTAATGTATTTCAGCCATCAGTTTCTCTTCTGACCTCGCACATTAGGGGGCATCTATTATATCCCTAAAATTCCCTACCTATGCATACATGGCATTGACCTTTATACTTGTACAATTTGCCAAATTATTGTTGAGGATCTCTCTTTAAAAAACCATTTTTTGGATCATGTACACGTCATGTTGCACTACTTCCCGCGTACACATGCATGTTGCATACTAGAAATCTCACGTACATATGCAGGTTGCATGCTAAAAAACTCACGTTTACCTCCAAAAGTTGAAAAAAATAAAAAAGATGCAAGGAATTTGGCGGAGTTTATGGGCTATCGAGGGTTTCCAAACCATTGTACCCATTTTAGCTCATCCCCAAACCAAATAACCATCATTTTTTCATATAAAATAGGTCTTGGGGTCCCATTCCATAATCAAGCAAGAGAACAAAGAAACTTTTCCAAAATCCCTTCCCCTTCTAGCCCAAGCCTTGCATCCCTTTCTGAGATTTGGCCTCAGCATTCCCCCTCCAACTCTCTCCCTATACAATCCCTTCCCTTTTCCCAAGGAGACCAATTGATTATGAGAGATATCATGGGAATGATGCACTTGGAGCAGCAGGAGGAGGAGCCCAGAACTGGTTCGTTGAGCATCTTCCGATGAGAAGGTTGTAATACTTTAATCTTCAGTTTGAATAAAAGAGTTATTTTCATGTCCCGATACTTTTCGTATTTATATGTTTATTGATTAATGTATCTACATTTATATCCGAATGCTAACATTGATAGATAAATATGGTATATTTGTAGCATTGCTTGTCTAAGTTTTCTTGCAGGTCATCTTTGGGAGGAGACCCGCAGCTTAGGAAGATACAAAGTTGAAGGAAGTCTACATTGGACATTAAGACCTAAGGTACGCTTACCAATATTCCTTCTCTTTTTGTCTTTTTGTTCAGATAGTTTGGGATAGCTTAGGATTAGGGTTGTCTTTTAAGGGAAGTCAATGCTCTATCTATATTTTGACCCAGTATAGTAATAGGGGGATTTTCCCCTCTAGCAATATCCATGGATTACATATCTATTTTTCCTTCAACCAAGCATGGGAACGATTGTCTCTTTGTGTTTGTTGATGAATTCTCTAGGATGGCATTTTTGGCACCCTCCAAGAAGAGCATCACAGTCGAGGCCACTGCAAAGATCTTCTTTGAACATGTTTGGGTTCATTTTGGGCTCCCACAAAACATTATCTTATATCAAGACAGTAGGTTCCTGAGTACTTTTTGGTCCAGCCTATGGTTGATGATGGACACCAAGCTGACCAAATCAACCACCTTCCACCCACAGATTGATGGACAAACAAAGGTAGTTAACATGATGATTTTTCATATCCCGAGGATGTACAATTCCAAACATCCATGCACATGGGATGAAATCATTCCTTATGTTCAACATAGCTACAATATATCCCTCCACAACTCTATTCGTCATGGAAACCCTTTGCATGTGTGCTTGGGGTTCCAACCATTGACCCCCATTGATGTTGATATACCCATTGCAGTTGAAAATAAAGAGTCCTCCCATGCTCAGATCGAGGCTGATCAATTATCCAAATTTATTGAGTGAATCCAACACATCCAAAAAAAAATTCATGATATTTTGTAGAAATCTAATGCCAAGTACAAGCAATGCCACAATTAACATCAAGTACCACACAAGTTTCAAGTGGGAGATGAGGTGTGGTTTCATTTACAGAAAGAGGGCCTCATAGGACCCCATCAGAAGCTATGCCCACTCTAATATGGGCCTTACACCATCACCAAGTTTGTGGGTGAGAATTCTTTTGAATTAAGTATTCCTCCTTTCCTTGGCTTGCACTCGATATTTAATGTGGAACTGCTTCGACCATATTTTCCACCTCTACTAAATACTTCAGACGCGATCGAGCACTTGGCCCCTACATAATTCAATCCTCATTTCATTGAAAAAGTGACAATTGATCATATCATGGACACCATGAAAAAGGGCACCCGATAGCAGAACATCCAACTCTATGAGATTGTCAAAGCAGGTTAGTTTCTTCATCAGGGCAAGTGGCTCACCATGAGTCAGATTCAACAGAAGTTTCCTCATATAATGGAGGAATTTGACACAACGGAGACCATTTCTTCCTAAGGGGGAGGACTAATCTAGGTGGACATCAGTTTCCATGCACCTATTCCACTACCTCAAATTATAGTTTCCATCTTGGCAGTTTTTCTACAGTTTTTCGGGTCCCAAACTTTCGGGGTTGTTTTGAGGCCCTAAACGATGTTATTTTGATGTGAAATCACCTAATAAATGTCGAAGGCCTCTATTGGGCCATTTATAATGTTTACTCCTCATATAGACCTTTCTAATGAGGTACCGAGCGCCCCAAACGGAGATCATATGAAAAATTTACGCCCTAAAGAAGTTGACATATCAACTACCCCCATTGGGGCCCACAAATATTTTGGTGTTTCATATTTCGGGGTTAGGGTTTTGGATGTTTAGGTTTTCTCATTTATGTTTTATGTTAAAAATGACTTTGGAGCCTCACTGTATCAATGTCTTGCAAATGATCATAGCCAACACATTTATCTCTTCAAAGATAAGCTACCACCATTCTAGCTAGCTTATGTGCATTGCATTTTATAGTCTTTTGTATTCCAAAAAGTCATTAATAGAATATGAGTTTTATTGTATTAATGTGTTCCTTGCAATATCTATGTATTTACTTGTTATATCTTTGTTATATTTCTTCCTTCATGTTGTTCTTAAAATAATCTATATCACTTGACCCCCTTGTCATGTTGTTTTTCTCACCTTAGTCATGAACTAGTTGAATGTCCAATCCAATTGTCACACTTCTTGAGTCTGCACATCCTCATGCACAAACTGGTCACTTCCTTTCGCAACTCAATTCATTCACACAACAATATTATACCAAGGAAAGGTTTCCCCTCACCTCGTTGCACTACGAAGTCACCACGAAACAAAGTCTTTTGTGACAACTTGACTCCACTGTCCACCTCATGGAACAATTAGCCAATTTGTTGCACACATTCTGCCTCACATCCAAGTATACAAAGAGTCAAGGGAAACCATATTGCATCTGCATGTCCAACCAAATCTTCCCTTATGACTCAAACAACGATCAAGTCCACAAGTATGGCTTCATTGGTCAAATTCTTCCCATCTTTGTCTACGTCTTTATATATGAAACGTCTCGTTTGCACCAAGACTGCACATCCAGACTTCTTTTTCCTCACTACTTCATCATTCATACAAGATGTTGAGTATACCTCTCTATTCCTTGGAATAGTTAGGCTTCACCCTCAACCATGATGACCAAAGACAGAGAAACGTCCATGTCCAAGTAATATCTTCGTGTTGCAATCTTCCTGTTCATACAGTCCTCCAACCGAAGGGCCAAACTCAACCAACAACCCCCATCATATCTCTGAGTCAACACACAATCGTCTGCAAGTCACCAAGTTGTACTCTGCCTCATCCAATGTCCCATACCAAAGGTGAGCGAACACCACACAAGTCCCTTAGTCTATATTCTTCCCATTTAGGTTGAATACCAATGATTCTTAGTTGACTTCTCTATTGACTCCATCTATATCCTAGAACAAAAGTGCCTTGCATCCATTGTGAGAGTCCAAACTCTGGCACTGTCATCACGACTTTCAATTCATTACATGACCCAAAAAATATGTCTAAGGAACCAAGCACTGGGGTGCCTCACCCATCCTCTCAACTAGGCATGTCCAGAACTCACTGCTTACTTCACCGTAATGACTTTTCCAATGTGCCTCATCAAGGAGTTAGGCATCTTCCTCAAGCCAACTCCACGATTGCACCCAAATTTTCCAAAGTCCACCACATGACTCGTCCAAGCAGGTTGGCCCAAGATCTCCACACATTCTCCCAACCAAGGCATCCCATACTGCTACAAGACTTCTTCAAATATGCACCACTTAAGTCACCCTCAAGTCTATCGGTTCTCACCACATAAATAGATTACACTTGAACCACAAAGTCAACCAACTTCCCTTCAAAGAAATCACTGCAACACTTAGGAAATGTAATAACTCAAAACCAATCATACCTTTATAAATGGCATCACTCGTTATAGACATGGTCTAAGTTTGTTGTCTTGGACCTATTATTTCTTAAGAAAACAACTCTCCACATGAACTCCCCTCAATTGTTATCTGCAGCTCCACAAAAATGCAAAGCATTTGTTGCGATACAAGGCTAAGTCCATCTGTTCACTTTAGAAATCCGTCTAATTCCCAAACTTCGCATGCAACTTGTTGAACTCATATCCAATGTCTTTCCACTTCCGCATCTTCATTACTTATGCTTTAAGGCACCATGCCCCCACCGCCCGACTATCAAGTCATATTGTTTTTAATTGATTGGTATAACTCTGCGAAGAGTCACCTCATCTGAAGGTTGAGGTCAACCCACTCATCCAACAACCCAACACAACTCAATTGTTGTTCTCAACGATGCACGACATGAAGACATCATGATGGAAACATGCCCAAACAATTGTTTGTTGCAGAGCTGCTCTAGGTCACCCTAGGTCATCCAACACACCCAAGTGCTTCACCTTGTTGCAACCCAAAATTGCTCCCTTTCGCAATCACTTATGTGATCACCCATTGCATTTTGTTGTTGTGATCACTTCTGCAGTTATCTATGCAAAAAGTTGTGCAACAGATCCTGCGTTCATATGCCTTTCCCAAGTGCTCGATTCACCCAATGAACTCTAAGCATGGTCTCTCCAAGGTGTGGACAATAGGTCCAGCACTGACTTCCATCACACATCAAACCAAATAAGTCTTACTCTATGATCAATTATGCGACAAGTTCTACGATGAGTTTTTTGGTCACCCACCCTATCCAAATGCTTCGTTTCACCACAAACTATGCACAAGGTGTGTGCACAACTTAATATTCCACCGCATTGTCAATGGAATCTATGTCATAAGTCTAATGTAAATTATAAAATGAAAAATTTCGCTACATCAAATCATTCACTAAGTCTATGAACATTCCCACTGAACTTCCTTCACAACAAATAACCTTCTCAACAAGTGTGCCCCACCACAATTTTTCTGACTGCAAGAGTGGTGAAGATAATGGAACTGCTTTGATACCATCCATCATAGAGATAGTGGTGAAGAGATCCCCAACCCTTCTCCAAAACCTGCAATGAATCGGCTCTAATACCATCTCTCACGTCCCCACATTGTGCCTTATGATTGTACACCTATTGAGGGAGTATGACACCACAACATTTCTCACTTGGTTGTTTGGAAATGTCAAGGCTACTTCGTTCAGACTATGCCTCTTCACTTAGAGCATACCCATACTCCATTCTTGGCTATTGGCGAGTCACACTCCTACTCTAGTGCAACTCTTGTATACTTAAACATTTGTTAACAACTTTAACACTTAGTCATATTTAAGCATAAATCCATGAACATGAGAATCCAAGAGACAAGTGAAACATAGATATAGTGCAGGCGACATGATCCAGGTATAACACCCAGTTAAGTCTTTGTTATTGAGACACAATTACAAGATCAGCACTACCGACTCAGTTTACAACTTCGGCAGAGTCACATGACTCACCTCACCTCACCAAGACACTCATAAACAAATTCCTCACACCAAGAATCTATGTTGCAACAATTTTTGCAACCTCCTACGATGCACCTCAAATGTTCCCTCAACCGCAGACGTGTTGTCTCTTCGTTTCTGCAAAATTCACAGGTTTCAGTTCTGCCTCAAACATGCCTCCAATAGACCTGGGTTTCCATACTTCCCCAAAATCAGCCCCAAAAGAAGCTTGCCCAACTCTATCCACGGAATCCTCCTCAAGGAAGCACAATTCCTCCCAAGAGGAGCGACTTGGCTCCTTGAGGGAGCTCTCCCTCTTCGTTTGCCTCAGAAATGTAGAGCTCTTCTTTCTCTCCTTTTCTTCTAAATATGTATCCTTGCCTGTGTGGCCTTTTTCTCTTATAGGGAATCCAAAGGTCACCATATTGAACCATCGCATCCTTTGTGGGTGTCGTGCCCCTTCGCGAACCCATGTGTCCAAACAAATCATCATGCACTTTCGTGGACCCAGCCGCCCAAACAAATCGTCACACCCCTTCGTGAACTTGTTCGCCCAAACGAACCCATGTGGTCATCAACCATCATGCCCCCTTGGGACCGGCGCCCCCAACCTTAGTGTGCCCCTTATGCTGATACGCCTCAATCTCTTGGTCGCTTCATACTTAGGAAATCCCCCGGCGCGTTCACATGCCCAAGGCATCCAATTTCCCAACTTGGTTGTTGGAGCAACCCCAAGTTCTATCTCCTCAAGGTCTTGGGCAAAGATCTTTGTGTCCATCTAGCTGAAGGCCTTACCCATCACATAATGCAAGTTACCACCAACAAGTTAAAACCAACATGCATTAACATCAAATAAAGATATAACCAACTCACAATGTTATATGCTTTAGAGAGATCAAATTTAAGACCATAGCAAGAATTTGTTTAACCTTTATTGTATGAATCCCCTCTTGAGTTGCTCTTATCACTTCAAAAATTTGTTTACCTGCTAAAAAACCAACCTGTGCTTGCGAGATCACATCATAAAAAATCCTTTTTAAACTAATAACAAGTATCTTTGAAATAATTGTGTACAAACAATTACATAAATATATTGGCCAAATAATCATAAGAGGATGGCTTATCAATTTTAGGAATCAAGGCTAAGAAACTAGAGTTGATTGTACCCAAAAGCCTTTGTGACAATCTTGCTTCTTCCTCCACCCTTAAAAGATCTTCCAATAGATCATAAAAAGAAATAAAGAATTTAGTCATCTGATCGTCTGGGCGTGGACCCTTATCTTTTTGAAAGAAGCCAAAATGAATTTTAATTTCTCTTTAGAGACCTCTTCCATCATTAAATTGTTTTCTTCTTCTTTAACAAAACTAGGAAAAAAAGTTGCTAGCTTTAGAATTTTTATATATTCACTCAATTTGGTCCTTATAAATATTCTAGAAATGATTCACATCCATTGCAATCAAACCCTCGAAAATTCCAATCCATTGACCTTCATGATCTTTCAATTTCCAAATGGAATTAACCCTTTTCTTGTGATTAGCAAAGTTGTGGAAGAACTTCAAATTCTCATCTACAACACCATGAATTCAAAATTTCAACTAAAAAGGACCTTGTATAAACTCTTTCACCCAAACAATGAAACGCCAACGTTCTTGATGTATTTGGTTGTAGTTATCCTCTAAATTTTGGTGATTTTTTACGAAACTTGATTAACAATAATTATGAATATTTTAACAAACCTCTCTCAATCTAAATTTTTTATAGAATTGTATGATAATATGGTTGATTTAAAAAAAAGTTAATGACCCTATTATCTCCTTCACATGGATAGCTTATATAATGACAACAATTTCAAGGAATTTTATGATAATATGGTTGATTCTAAAAAAGGAGTCAATATTGTGGTTAAGTAGAATCACCTATTATCAATATAAATTATTAGAAGAAAATTATAAGAATTATAAACCCAAATAATAATAATAATAATCTATTTTTAAGGTCACGGCCAAGCCATGCATCAAATTGGTGTATGAGACCCCCTTGTTTTTGGGATAAGGGACCCCCTCTAGATTTGACTGATAAAGTCTATGGCGGTATACATACCCTACCCCCCTCTAGATTTGAACTTGTGACCACTTAAGAGGAAACACATGTTCTTAACCATTAGGCCCACCCAAACTGTATAGAAAAAAAATCTATAATCTATAATATTTTATGTCATATTATTTATACACAACATAAATAAATAAACTATTAAAATAAATTTCAATTTATATATTAAATATTAGAATTCTATGTGATTAACAAAATAACAACCAACAATTTAAAATCACCAATTTAAAAAACTACATAAAATGATAAAAAAAACTATGACAACTACGAAGTTGTTTTGAAGTATAAGTCTACATGGTTAGCTTTGTACAATTCAAACAAAATTTACTCAATTTTTTTGGAAGACCTAGGCTTTATTCCATTACCCGTATAAATCTTTAATAAAATTTAAGAAAAAAATTAATTTTAATTTATTTTTCTATGTAGATGTTTTTAATGGAATCTTTATCTTTAACTTATTTTATTGTTTTCTTTATCATTTTGTAAATAAATATTTATAATTTATCATATAACATATTCCAATATATTTATGCAATTACATAGTTTAAACATTAATAATTACAACACTTGGATGGGGTGCCACTTGGCATGACGAGGAGGACAACTGGACTAGATCAGTGGGGGGAGTTATTATCCTCGGCAGCCACCCCCTGTGCATTTACTTCCCATGGCTCACACCATGCGGGAAATTAAGTTAGTGCACATGGTTGGGCTCTTGGGTGAGCGAACCAGCCAGGCATTTGGTACCAAGCAGTTGCAGATGTCCCGTCGGCCTTCAATGGCGATGGGAGGGGTCATTTCGAGCTCTTGTGGAGTTAAGAGAAACCCTGGAACGCAACTCAATTCATTATTCATCTGGTGTGCTATTCTTGCAGAGCACTTCGACCTTCATGGTTTTTCGGGCATCATCGCTCTAACCCTGTGCATCCTCCCGACCTCAATTCTCCCCCTACAAACCAGGAACATCCATCCCTCTCTGTTCTGCATCCTACATATTTCCATAGCCACCTCTTATCCCATCCACCACCCCCCTCTCTCCCCCACCATGCCACGGGAGCGCGGAAAGTCCAAGAGGGGCACTAGGAAAACTAACGCCCTCTATCGGGCTACTAGGCTCACTGCCTCCCAAAGAGCTCTCATAGATCACTTTGCTCGTCCCTGCCACTCTACCCAGAGCACTTAGTCTGCCTCGCTTCAGTCTCCTGAGGCGAGAAAGGTGAAAATGGAAACAACGTCCTCCATGACGCACTTTCCCCCAATGCCACCTCCGCCTCTACATTACAGTCCCAGCATAGTGAAAGAGGAGGTGCCACCTCCGCCTCTACACTACATCCCCTGCATAGTGAAAGAGGAGGCACCACCTCTGGCCTTGCATTATAGTCCGAGCACAGTGAAAGAGGAGGTGCCACCGTTGGGTGTGCGCCCCCCCCAGTCACCAACCCTCTAGCCTCCCCAGCTGTCAAGCCAGGAGAGCCCTACTACGGTGACGGGGGTTGCCGAGTGGAGGAGGATATCCCTCCAAGTTGGAAGCTGGCAGGTATAGACAAGGAAACAACTACAGCGGGTGGCAATGAGATGGGCAAGGGAGAAGAGGCTCCGCATTTTACCAACCATCTCGCAAAAGAGAACCTTGAGCTCCTCTTCGGGATTAGGCAGAGGCAGGATGACCAGATGCATTGTCAAGGCGTCATCAGTCAAAGACTGAACATTTTGTTCGAGGCACTCACAGACGCTCCAACGCAAGCCCGGTGCCCAACTTGCAAACAACGATTCACCCCATCTTTCACCATCCATGGACTACCAGGTGCTACCATGGACTGAAGTGGCTCACCCCAGGTCACGGTCTTTTGTTTATTTTAGTTATAGCATCGGTGGTCTAATTTACCATGATGACAAACTAAATTTTGCTCATTTTGTCTGTATAATTCTATCAGTAATGGCAGCTATGTATATGGCCAGCCCTAGAATAGGAAGGCAGAACTGGGTTCCTGCAAACACTTACAATTTTCTGTATATTTTTTGTATAATTTCCTATAGTTATGGCAGTGCCAAAACAAATCGGGGCCACCTATTCTAGTTTCCCTCCTATGGTGGAACATGTGACTTCCAAATGTCACTATATTGTAAACAATTGATATAATATAAGATTTTCTTTTATTTAAAAAAAAAACATTAATAATTATAAATATAATTTATTCCCTTCTACTCCCTTTTAATAAACACATGTGATACCAATATTCAATTATGATCTTTTTGCCTCTTCAATCTTCCTTTATTTGTTATTTTTAATTGGTTCAATGGTCTTTTCTTATCTTAACTTAGTTTAAACATTAATAATTACAAATATGAATAAT
>ML794739.1:30076-42624 GCA_009831015.1 Picea engelmannii | reverse complement strand
CATAATCAAGCAAGAGAACAAAGAAACTTTTCCAAAATCCCTTCCCCTTCTAGCCCAAGCCTTGCATCCCTTTCTGAGATTTGGCCTCAGCATTCCCCCTCCAACTCTCTCCCTATACAATCCCTTCCCTTTTCCCAAGGAGACCAATTGATTATGAGAGATATCATGGGAATGATGCACTTGGAGCAGCAGGAGGAGGAGCCCAGAACTGGTTCGTTGAGCATCTTCCGATGAGAAGGTTGTAATACTTTAATCTTCAGTTTGAATAAAAGAGTTATTTTCATGTCCCGATACTTTTCGTATTTATATGTTTATTGATTAATGTATCTACATTTATATCCGAATGCTAACATTGATAGATAAATATGGTATATTTGTAGCATTGCTTGTCTAAGTTTTCTTGCAGGTCATCTTTGGGAGGAGACCCGCAGCTTAGGAAGATACAAAGTTGAAGGAAGTCTACATTGGACATTAAGACCTAAGGTACGCTTACCAATATTCCTTCTCTTTTTGTCTTTTTGTTCAGATAGTTTGGGATAGCTTAGGATTAGGGTTGTCTTTTAAGGGAAGTCAATGCTCTATCTATATTTTGACCCAGTATAGTAATAGGGGGATTTTCCCCTCTAGCAATATCCATGGATTACATATCTATTTTTCCTTCAACCAAGCATGGGAACGATTGTCTCTTTGTGTTTGTTGATGAATTCTCTAGGATGGCATTTTTGGCACCCTCCAAGAAGAGCATCACAGTCGAGGCCACTGCAAAGATCTTCTTTGAACATGTTTGGGTTCATTTTGGGCTCCCACAAAACATTATCTTATATCAAGACAGTAGGTTCCTGAGTACTTTTTGGTCCAGCCTATGGTTGATGATGGACACCAAGCTGACCAAATCAACCACCTTCCACCCACAGATTGATGGACAAACAAAGGTAGTTAACATGATGATTTTTCATATCCCGAGGATGTACAATTCCAAACATCCATGCACATGGGATGAAATCATTCCTTATGTTCAACATAGCTACAATATATCCCTCCACAACTCTATTCGTCATGGAAACCCTTTGCATGTGTGCTTGGGGTTCCAACCATTGACCCCCATTGATGTTGATATACCCATTGCAGTTGAAAATAAAGAGTCCTCCCATGCTCAGATCGAGGCTGATCAATTATCCAAATTTATTGAGTGAATCCAACACATCCAAAAAAAAATTCATGATATTTTGTAGAAATCTAATGCCAAGTACAAGCAATGCCACAATTAACATCAAGTACCACACAAGTTTCAAGTGGGAGATGAGGTGTGGTTTCATTTACAGAAAGAGGGCCTCATAGGACCCCATCAGAAGCTATGCCCACTCTAATATGGGCCTTACACCATCACCAAGTTTGTGGGTGAGAATTCTTTTGAATTAAGTATTCCTCCTTTCCTTGGCTTGCACTCGATATTTAATGTGGAACTGCTTCGACCATATTTTCCACCTCTACTAAATACTTCAGACGCGATCGAGCACTTGGCCCCTACATAATTCAATCCTCATTTCATTGAAAAAGTGACAATTGATCATATCATGGACACCATGAAAAAGGGCACCCGATAGCAGAACATCCAACTCTATGAGATTGTCAAAGCAGGTTAGTTTCTTCATCAGGGCAAGTGGCTCACCATGAGTCAGATTCAACAGAAGTTTCCTCATATAATGGAGGAATTTGACACAACGGAGACCATTTCTTCCTAAGGGGGAGGACTAATCTAGGTGGACATCAGTTTCCATGCACCTATTCCACTACCTCAAATTATAGTTTCCATCTTGGCAGTTTTTCTACAGTTTTTCGGGTCCCAAACTTTCGGGGTTGTTTTGAGGCCCTAAACGATGTTATTTTGATGTGAAATCACCTAATAAATGTCGAAGGCCTCTATTGGGCCATTTATAATGTTTACTCCTCATATAGACCTTTCTAATGAGGTACCGAGCGCCCCAAACGGAGATCATATGAAAAATTTACGCCCTAAAGAAGTTGACATATCAACTACCCCCATTGGGGCCCACAAATATTTTGGTGTTTCATATTTCGGGGTTAGGGTTTTGGATGTTTAGGTTTTCTCATTTATGTTTTATGTTAAAAATGACTTTGGAGCCTCACTGTATCAATGTCTTGCAAATGATCATAGCCAACACATTTATCTCTTCAAAGATAAGCTACCACCATTCTAGCTAGCTTATGTGCATTGCATTTTATAGTCTTTTGTATTCCAAAAAGTCATTAATAGAATATGAGTTTTATTGTATTAATGTGTTCCTTGCAATATCTATGTATTTACTTGTTATATCTTTGTTATATTTCTTCCTTCATGTTGTTCTTAAAATAATCTATATCACTTGACCCCCTTGTCATGTTGTTTTTCTCACCTTAGTCATGAACTAGTTGAATGTCCAATCCAATTGTCACACTTCTTGAGTCTGCACATCCTCATGCACAAACTGGTCACTTCCTTTCGCAACTCAATTCATTCACACAACAATATTATACCAAGGAAAGGTTTCCCCTCACCTCGTTGCACTACGAAGTCACCACGAAACAAAGTCTTTTGTGACAACTTGACTCCACTGTCCACCTCATGGAACAATTAGCCAATTTGTTGCACACATTCTGCCTCACATCCAAGTATACAAAGAGTCAAGGGAAACCATATTGCATCTGCATGTCCAACCAAATCTTCCCTTATGACTCAAACAACGATCAAGTCCACAAGTATGGCTTCATTGGTCAAATTCTTCCCATCTTTGTCTACGTCTTTATATATGAAACGTCTCGTTTGCACCAAGACTGCACATCCAGACTTCTTTTTCCTCACTACTTCATCATTCATACAAGATGTTGAGTATACCTCTCTATTCCTTGGAATAGTTAGGCTTCACCCTCAACCATGATGACCAAAGACAGAGAAACGTCCATGTCCAAGTAATATCTTCGTGTTGCAATCTTCCTGTTCATACAGTCCTCCAACCGAAGGGCCAAACTCAACCAACAACCCCCATCATATCTCTGAGTCAACACACAATCGTCTGCAAGTCACCAAGTTGTACTCTGCCTCATCCAATGTCCCATACCAAAGGTGAGCGAACACCACACAAGTCCCTTAGTCTATATTCTTCCCATTTAGGTTGAATACCAATGATTCTTAGTTGACTTCTCTATTGACTCCATCTATATCCTAGAACAAAAGTGCCTTGCATCCATTGTGAGAGTCCAAACTCTGGCACTGTCATCACGACTTTCAATTCATTACATGACCCAAAAAATATGTCTAAGGAACCAAGCACTGGGGTGCCTCACCCATCCTCTCAACTAGGCATGTCCAGAACTCACTGCTTACTTCACCGTAATGACTTTTCCAATGTGCCTCATCAAGGAGTTAGGCATCTTCCTCAAGCCAACTCCACGATTGCACCCAAATTTTCCAAAGTCCACCACATGACTCGTCCAAGCAGGTTGGCCCAAGATCTCCACACATTCTCCCAACCAAGGCATCCCATACTGCTACAAGACTTCTTCAAATATGCACCACTTAAGTCACCCTCAAGTCTATCGGTTCTCACCACATAAATAGATTACACTTGAACCACAAAGTCAACCAACTTCCCTTCAAAGAAATCACTGCAACACTTAGGAAATGTAATAACTCAAAACCAATCATACCTTTATAAATGGCATCACTCGTTATAGACATGGTCTAAGTTTGTTGTCTTGGACCTATTATTTCTTAAGAAAACAACTCTCCACATGAACTCCCCTCAATTGTTATCTGCAGCTCCACAAAAATGCAAAGCATTTGTTGCGATACAAGGCTAAGTCCATCTGTTCACTTTAGAAATCCGTCTAATTCCCAAACTTCGCATGCAACTTGTTGAACTCATATCCAATGTCTTTCCACTTCCGCATCTTCATTACTTATGCTTTAAGGCACCATGCCCCCACCGCCCGACTATCAAGTCATATTGTTTTTAATTGATTGGTATAACTCTGCGAAGAGTCACCTCATCTGAAGGTTGAGGTCAACCCACTCATCCAACAACCCAACACAACTCAATTGTTGTTCTCAACGATGCACGACATGAAGACATCATGATGGAAACATGCCCAAACAATTGTTTGTTGCAGAGCTGCTCTAGGTCACCCTAGGTCATCCAACACACCCAAGTGCTTCACCTTGTTGCAACCCAAAATTGCTCCCTTTCGCAATCACTTATGTGATCACCCATTGCATTTTGTTGTTGTGATCACTTCTGCAGTTATCTATGCAAAAAGTTGTGCAACAGATCCTGCGTTCATATGCCTTTCCCAAGTGCTCGATTCACCCAATGAACTCTAAGCATGGTCTCTCCAAGGTGTGGACAATAGGTCCAGCACTGACTTCCATCACACATCAAACCAAATAAGTCTTACTCTATGATCAATTATGCGACAAGTTCTACGATGAGTTTTTTGGTCACCCACCCTATCCAAATGCTTCGTTTCACCACAAACTATGCACAAGGTGTGTGCACAACTTAATATTCCACCGCATTGTCAATGGAATCTATGTCATAAGTCTAATGTAAATTATAAAATGAAAAATTTCGCTACATCAAATCATTCACTAAGTCTATGAACATTCCCACTGAACTTCCTTCACAACAAATAACCTTCTCAACAAGTGTGCCCCACCACAATTTTTCTGACTGCAAGAGTGGTGAAGATAATGGAACTGCTTTGATACCATCCATCATAGAGATAGTGGTGAAGAGATCCCCAACCCTTCTCCAAAACCTGCAATGAATCGGCTCTAATACCATCTCTCACGTCCCCACATTGTGCCTTATGATTGTACACCTATTGAGGGAGTATGACACCACAACATTTCTCACTTGGTTGTTTGGAAATGTCAAGGCTACTTCGTTCAGACTATGCCTCTTCACTTAGAGCATACCCATACTCCATTCTTGGCTATTGGCGAGTCACACTCCTACTCTAGTGCAACTCTTGTATACTTAAACATTTGTTAACAACTTTAACACTTAGTCATATTTAAGCATAAATCCATGAACATGAGAATCCAAGAGACAAGTGAAACATAGATATAGTGCAGGCGACATGATCCAGGTATAACACCCAGTTAAGTCTTTGTTATTGAGACACAATTACAAGATCAGCACTACCGACTCAGTTTACAACTTCGGCAGAGTCACATGACTCACCTCACCTCACCAAGACACTCATAAACAAATTCCTCACACCAAGAATCTATGTTGCAACAATTTTTGCAACCTCCTACGATGCACCTCAAATGTTCCCTCAACCGCAGACGTGTTGTCTCTTCGTTTCTGCAAAATTCACAGGTTTCAGTTCTGCCTCAAACATGCCTCCAATAGACCTGGGTTTCCATACTTCCCCAAAATCAGCCCCAAAAGAAGCTTGCCCAACTCTATCCACGGAATCCTCCTCAAGGAAGCACAATTCCTCCCAAGAGGAGCGACTTGGCTCCTTGAGGGAGCTCTCCCTCTTCGTTTGCCTCAGAAATGTAGAGCTCTTCTTTCTCTCCTTTTCTTCTAAATATGTATCCTTGCCTGTGTGGCCTTTTTCTCTTATAGGGAATCCAAAGGTCACCATATTGAACCATCGCATCCTTTGTGGGTGTCGTGCCCCTTCGCGAACCCATGTGTCCAAACAAATCATCATGCACTTTCGTGGACCCAGCCGCCCAAACAAATCGTCACACCCCTTCGTGAACTTGTTCGCCCAAACGAACCCATGTGGTCATCAACCATCATGCCCCCTTGGGACCGGCGCCCCCAACCTTAGTGTGCCCCTTATGCTGATACGCCTCAATCTCTTGGTCGCTTCATACTTAGGAAATCCCCCGGCGCGTTCACATGCCCAAGGCATCCAATTTCCCAACTTGGTTGTTGGAGCAACCCCAAGTTCTATCTCCTCAAGGTCTTGGGCAAAGATCTTTGTGTCCATCTAGCTGAAGGCCTTACCCATCACATAATGCAAGTTACCACCAACAAGTTAAAACCAACATGCATTAACATCAAATAAAGATATAACCAACTCACAATGTTATATGCTTTAGAGAGATCAAATTTAAGACCATAGCAAGAATTTGTTTAACCTTTATTGTATGAATCCCCTCTTGAGTTGCTCTTATCACTTCAAAAATTTGTTTACCTGCTAAAAAACCAACCTGTGCTTGCGAGATCACATCATAAAAAATCCTTTTTAAACTAATAACAAGTATCTTTGAAATAATTGTGTACAAACAATTACATAAATATATTGGCCAAATAATCATAAGAGGATGGCTTATCAATTTTAGGAATCAAGGCTAAGAAACTAGAGTTGATTGTACCCAAAAGCCTTTGTGACAATCTTGCTTCTTCCTCCACCCTTAAAAGATCTTCCAATAGATCATAAAAAGAAATAAAGAATTTAGTCATCTGATCGTCTGGGCGTGGACCCTTATCTTTTTGAAAGAAGCCAAAATGAATTTTAATTTCTCTTTAGAGACCTCTTCCATCATTAAATTGTTTTCTTCTTCTTTAACAAAACTAGGAAAAAAAGTTGCTAGCTTTAGAATTTTTATATATTCACTCAATTTGGTCCTTATAAATATTCTAGAAATGATTCACATCCATTGCAATCAAACCCTCGAAAATTCCAATCCATTGACCTTCATGATCTTTCAATTTCCAAATGGAATTAACCCTTTTCTTGTGATTAGCAAAGTTGTGGAAGAACTTCAAATTCTCATCTACAACACCATGAATTCAAAATTTCAACTAAAAAGGACCTTGTATAAACTCTTTCACCCAAACAATGAAACGCCAACGTTCTTGATGTATTTGGTTGTAGTTATCCTCTAAATTTTGGTGATTTTTTACGAAACTTGATTAACAATAATTATGAATATTTTAACAAACCTCTCTCAATCTAAATTTTTTATAGAATTGTATGATAATATGGTTGATTTAAAAAAAAGTTAATGACCCTATTATCTCCTTCACATGGATAGCTTATATAATGACAACAATTTCAAGGAATTTTATGATAATATGGTTGATTCTAAAAAAGGAGTCAATATTGTGGTTAAGTAGAATCACCTATTATCAATATAAATTATTAGAAGAAAATTATAAGAATTATAAACCCAAATAATAATAATAATAATCTATTTTTAAGGTCACGGCCAAGCCATGCATCAAATTGGTGTATGAGACCCCCTTGTTTTTGGGATAAGGGACCCCCTCTAGATTTGACTGATAAAGTCTATGGCGGTATACATACCCTACCCCCCTCTAGATTTGAACTTGTGACCACTTAAGAGGAAACACATGTTCTTAACCATTAGGCCCACCCAAACTGTATAGAAAAAAAATCTATAATCTATAATATTTTATGTCATATTATTTATACACAACATAAATAAATAAACTATTAAAATAAATTTCAATTTATATATTAAATATTAGAATTCTATGTGATTAACAAAATAACAACCAACAATTTAAAATCACCAATTTAAAAAACTACATAAAATGATAAAAAAAACTATGACAACTACGAAGTTGTTTTGAAGTATAAGTCTACATGGTTAGCTTTGTACAATTCAAACAAAATTTACTCAATTTTTTTGGAAGACCTAGGCTTTATTCCATTACCCGTATAAATCTTTAATAAAATTTAAGAAAAAAATTAATTTTAATTTATTTTTCTATGTAGATGTTTTTAATGGAATCTTTATCTTTAACTTATTTTATTGTTTTCTTTATCATTTTGTAAATAAATATTTATAATTTATCATATAACATATTCCAATATATTTATGCAATTACATAGTTTAAACATTAATAATTACAACACTTGGATGGGGTGCCACTTGGCATGACGAGGAGGACAACTGGACTAGATCAGTGGGGGGAGTTATTATCCTCGGCAGCCACCCCCTGTGCATTTACTTCCCATGGCTCACACCATGCGGGAAATTAAGTTAGTGCACATGGTTGGGCTCTTGGGTGAGCGAACCAGCCAGGCATTTGGTACCAAGCAGTTGCAGATGTCCCGTCGGCCTTCAATGGCGATGGGAGGGGTCATTTCGAGCTCTTGTGGAGTTAAGAGAAACCCTGGAACGCAACTCAATTCATTATTCATCTGGTGTGCTATTCTTGCAGAGCACTTCGACCTTCATGGTTTTTCGGGCATCATCGCTCTAACCCTGTGCATCCTCCCGACCTCAATTCTCCCCCTACAAACCAGGAACATCCATCCCTCTCTGTTCTGCATCCTACATATTTCCATAGCCACCTCTTATCCCATCCACCACCCCCCTCTCTCCCCCACCATGCCACGGGAGCGCGGAAAGTCCAAGAGGGGCACTAGGAAAACTAACGCCCTCTATCGGGCTACTAGGCTCACTGCCTCCCAAAGAGCTCTCATAGATCACTTTGCTCGTCCCTGCCACTCTACCCAGAGCACTTAGTCTGCCTCGCTTCAGTCTCCTGAGGCGAGAAAGGTGAAAATGGAAACAACGTCCTCCATGACGCACTTTCCCCCAATGCCACCTCCGCCTCTACATTACAGTCCCAGCATAGTGAAAGAGGAGGTGCCACCTCCGCCTCTACACTACATCCCCTGCATAGTGAAAGAGGAGGCACCACCTCTGGCCTTGCATTATAGTCCGAGCACAGTGAAAGAGGAGGTGCCACCGTTGGGTGTGCGCCCCCCCCAGTCACCAACCCTCTAGCCTCCCCAGCTGTCAAGCCAGGAGAGCCCTACTACGGTGACGGGGGTTGCCGAGTGGAGGAGGATATCCCTCCAAGTTGGAAGCTGGCAGGTATAGACAAGGAAACAACTACAGCGGGTGGCAATGAGATGGGCAAGGGAGAAGAGGCTCCGCATTTTACCAACCATCTCGCAAAAGAGAACCTTGAGCTCCTCTTCGGGATTAGGCAGAGGCAGGATGACCAGATGCATTGTCAAGGCGTCATCAGTCAAAGACTGAACATTTTGTTCGAGGCACTCACAGACGCTCCAACGCAAGCCCGGTGCCCAACTTGCAAACAACGATTCACCCCATCTTTCACCATCCATGGACTACCAGGTGCTACCATGGACTGAAGTGGCTCACCCCAGGTCACGGTCTTTTGTTTATTTTAGTTATAGCATCGGTGGTCTAATTTACCATGATGACAAACTAAATTTTGCTCATTTTGTCTGTATAATTCTATCAGTAATGGCAGCTATGTATATGGCCAGCCCTAGAATAGGAAGGCAGAACTGGGTTCCTGCAAACACTTACAATTTTCTGTATATTTTTTGTATAATTTCCTATAGTTATGGCAGTGCCAAAACAAATCGGGGCCACCTATTCTAGTTTCCCTCCTATGGTGGAACATGTGACTTCCAAATGTCACTATATTGTAAACAATTGATATAATATAAGATTTTCTTTTATTTAAAAAAAAAACATTAATAATTATAAATATAATTTATTCCCTTCTACTCCCTTTTAATAAACACATGTGATACCAATATTCAATTATGATCTTTTTGCCTCTTCAATCTTCCTTTATTTGTTATTTTTAATTGGTTCAATGGTCTTTTCTTATCTTAACTTAGTTTAAACATTAATAATTACAAATATGAATAATTCCTTTGTAATCCCTTTTAATAAACACTAGTGATACCAATATTCAATTATGATCGTTTGCATGTTCAATCTTCTTTTATTTGTTATTTTAATTGGTTCAGTAAACTTTTTCTTATACATAGTATGTAAACAATAAAAGCCATTATCAAGAAAAACACATGGGTTGTACACTATTCTAAAATAAAAATAAATAAATAAAAACTTTTTCTTATACATAGTATGTAAACAATTTTGGGATTACAAAATTTTCATTGTACACTATTCTAAAATAAAAATAAATAAATAAAAACTTTTTCTTATACATAGTATGTAAACAATTTTGGGATTACAAAATTTTCAACTCATTTTTAAGTAATGAGTAATTTGGTCCACTAAACTGTATCTCATGCTTTCACATGCATCACCTTTAAATATCAAATATCAAAATGTCTTGTGAATGACTTCAATTCATCATCAAATATGACTTCAATTCATATCAAGTAATAATAAAAGTACACCCATACCTACCCAAGAAATCCATTCCATCAATCATGTTTGAAATAGCAACTCTACTCCTTGGGAAAGTTACATCATTCTCTTCTGTAGATCTTACAAAATCTTTTAAGATGAGCATAAATAGAGCATGTTTGTCTCCACATGACTTACAACCAATTATAACTTTCATTACCTTATCACTAATATCACTTAAAGGATAAATTTTGATTTAATAAGTCTTTTAACTATACATTTTCATTACACCATCATAACTTTGACTCTAATGTAATTTTTGTTTTAACAAGTCTTAACAATTATATTTCCAATTACATTCATCATTTTTGAAAAAAGAAAATTATCAATAATATTTAAGAAGAAATATATAAATGTTTGTTAAATTGATCTAAAAAAATTATAATAAAATAATATTATTTTTTTCTTAGTAATTTTATTATAGTCATTCTAATACTTTTTCTATATATATAATTTCATTAGATGTAATTTAGATGGTTAAGAAAAATAGTTGTTACCCTCTTTAATTAGATTCAATGAAACATGTGATATCCTTAAAAAAATCTATATAATATTTTTATTGTTAAACTTAAACCAGTGAAAAAAATACAATGATCATGTGAACAAGTAAGACAGCAAAGAACAAATTTAAACAAGTACACAACGATTTCCGTTTCTTTTAATCTACACGTCAAAACTTTATGAAATCTTCCCCGTGTCAATGGTGAGAGACGGGAATGGCGGACGATGCCGGAGGCAGGACGGGTCGACTACGCCTGACCACCCCTGCCATAGGTCAGTGTCATATGGCAGAGGTGGTCCGAGGTCAACTACGCCTGACCACCCCTGCCATAGGTCGTGTCATATGGCAGGGGTGGTCCGGGATCCTGTTGGCCCGCCACCGTGGCAGGGCCCACCACACGACAGGTCTCCTTTGGGATTTCTTTTACGGACCCGCTCCCTTTCTTTCCGTTACATACTCCATGCGCACCACTGCCAGCGCCGGTCGTCCGAAGGATACCCTAACGCTCCTTAAAAGCGACGGCTTCCTGTTCGCGGAACGGAAGTTTTAAACCAAAATTTGTTGCTGTTCACGAAGTCGTTTGAGGTGTTACTCTAATTAAAATCAAGCATTGATTCAATGCTATACGGCAGAGGATTCAGGATTATAAGTAGCGGAATTTAAAAGTAATTTAGATTAAATGGTTTATAATCTATTTGTCGCAGTATTTAATGTTGTGTAACAAGTTGGATATTGGTCGTCAAAAGCAATGGTCTCTTCCAAAAGTTTGTTCTTGTTTTTAATTGATATAATGGTTAAAAAAACGATGAAGTCAATAATAGTTTTGTGATAACCATCGATTTGCTTGAGCAATGGGGATCTCCCTGTATATACTGTTGAATAAATAGCTACTTTGTCTAAATGTTCTATGTTTTGGTATTTTTCCCTCGATGATATAAATTTGGACCAAATCACAATTTTTTGTGGTTTAAATTGCATTTTTGAATGCATAAATGGATTCATTGTGATGAAAAACTTTGGAGCACTAGGATTATAGAGACTTAGTCACTCAAATTGACATATCCAACAATTTCCCTTTGTCCCACAAACAAGAGATTATCACACACTAATTTGGTGTGCTTGGATTTGTGACCTTGAAATTAAATTATTATTAATATTAGTGTTTTTAATAATGTTATTTTTTAAAAGCATAACTCATAATCCATATTTTTTCAAAATAACAATAACAATAATTATTAGAAATAGTATCTAGTTTTGTACATTGGATTAAGAATAAATGTTATTAAAATATACATGACTTTATTATAAGTAGTTTTAATCATAATTAAAGAATATATGGGATTAAGAGTAAATGTTATTAAAATGTATATGATTTTATTATAAGTAATTTTAATCATAATTAAAGAATATTTGGTTTTTTTTTTCAAATATTATTTAAATTGAAATGGCTTTATGGTTTTAAAGACTTAAAAGTGTTTTTATTTGACTAAGAGTTAGTCTTTCTCATATGTAAGGAAAAAGGTGAACAACCCAAGATTCATAAACATTTAGTAGAAACACATTAGCAAAAAAACATTGGAAAAATAATTTTGATTAACCAAATTAAAATTTATATAATTTTAATAAGAGATTAATGTCTTTTCTTTATGAAAAATATTTTTTCTATGTTACACAATATGTGGAAAATCCTTTAATAATCATTTAGATGATAGTACATACAAATAGACAACAAAGTTGAAAGTCATTATAACAATATACTCTTTATAAACTTAACATCTCATTTGCAAAAATTAAACTAAACCTAATATACATTATTAATCAAAATATTAATATATTAATTAAAAT
>ML794739.1:0-27519 GCA_009831015.1 Picea engelmannii | reverse complement strand
TGGGGGAGAGAGAGGGAGTGGAAGAGGGAGACAAGGGGAAGAGGGGGAAGAGAGAGAGGAAAATGGAGAGAGAGGGGGGGGAGAGAGTGAGCTAGGGATAGGGAGAGTGAGGTCGGAGAGAAAGAGAGGAATATAGAGAGAGGGAGGGAGATGGGGGCGAGAGAGAGAGAGAGGGAAATGATTTTTGTTAACAATAACACGCGTGCATTCTTGTTGCTAATAATGCACACACATTTTAGGAATGCATGTAAGACACATGACCCTTAAGTACTCTTTTAACGGATGGGGCATCATAATTTTGTTTTTCCTTAACTATCTCAATCCCAACTCTGGGCTCTCCACTAGAATTTTTCTCGTCACAAGCTTCCTCACGGTTATCACCATACCGAAATCTGAGTTATGTATCGCAAGTTATTGCCTCCCGAAGCTCTTCGGGAACTATTAGTTATGGACCATGTGAGTCCATATCATTCATAATGTTCCCATTATTTCGACATCTACAGTGGAAGTCCACCCATCGCCCAATCCAATGGTGGGGATAATTCCTTAGTCAACACATAGGCTAGAGGGGTGTTCGGTGTTCGGCTCTGAATGCCCCTTTTTCTTTCTACGCATGCATTCCCTGGAGTCCTGAAATCACGAACTCCCGAGGTGCTACCATGTAGCTCTAACTATCGGCCTTCCGGCTTATTCTCAACACTACACCTCAAACCTCCGGAGTCCTAGAGACTCGGACTCCCGAAGGGTCCCCACTAACCTTTGAACGAGCATTCATGCACCAAAGGGATGACACATGGCAAGGCCATGACTAACACGTGTCCTTGTTAGGGGGTGACACGTGTCATGTTCTAAGGGTATTTTAGGGTCTATGAGAAGTACAAGTATGGGTGACATGTGGCATACATTACAAGATTCCACATCACCCCAGGTGATGTCAGCGAGCCATGTCAATCTAGGACTGGCAACCTCTAGGGTTCCAAGCTTCACCTACCTGTCGAGCCTCCCAGAGCTCCGAAGTCTAAAGTTTCTGCCAACTATCTCCCAATACCTCTCAGATCCCATGGTTGAGGTGTGTCCATGTAGATCCATGAATCTACGGTGGAGAGGAATTGTGAAGACCGCGGGAAGAATTATCATCCGCGCAGGTTGAAATTCCACAATCCTCCTAGACCATCTATCTGTATATCCGGCAGGATCAACGGTTGGCATCAATTCCACCACAGGCGAGAATTTTCCATTGCAGAACTCAGGAAATGAAATAAACAGTGTGCTAGTTGGGACTCTGCAATCATCCCTGAATGTAGATCTCCACATCAGTTCAAGCACGATCATTGATCCTCGATAGGAGGTTAGTTCCAGTCCACCCTTGCACGTGGTAACGTACTAGATACGAAGGAAAATACAAGTGGGTCCTGCATACTCCTCTCACCAAATGGACCAAGCGGTGAGTGCTAGGTGTGATACACAGTAAGGTCGAGATGACACGTGGGCCTTCAGTGGGTGACATGTGTCACATGTTAATGGGCCTATGGGGTCTATGAAACGCAAAAATCCAAGTGACACATGCCACGTTACTTGTGGTTCCATGTCACCCTAGATGATGTCACCATACTACGACATCCCTGACCGATAACCTTCCAAGCCCTTCAATCTAACAGTCAATCCGCATCCACGTAACCCCTAGATCAACGACCTCCATTACTTTGTAACTTTGGCATTCGGGGAGTTCATGGTGTGACCTCCTCCTTGCTCCCGGAGTTGTCAACATCGGGTTCACCATGGTCTGAATCTAACGGTCAGGAAAGATCTTGAAGGGTCTTGATATCTATGGTTCACGTTTATTCGCAGCTCCTTCATTCGGAGAGTTTAAGGTCGTGCCATCATCGTCCTCCCGAAGTAATACTTCACCGAAGTGATGGCTATAGTCTGGATCTAATGGACATGAGGGATCCCAAAGTATTCTCAATCAACGATTCACGTCAATTCGTAACTTCGACGTTCGAGGGTTTCCTCGCCTAGAACCACACTTCCTTCCGGACTTCTGAACTCCAAACACGTCTAATCTATCGCCACGTACACTTATCGTCCATGGCCAGGATTTATTCTGTCTTGCGACACCTCCGGATGACCAGACCTCCAAATAGTCGTTGATCTATGGACATGCGTCCCTCCACCATCAATGACCCAGATTAACTTCGCAACTTCGGCATTCAGAAGTTCTGGCATTAAGCCACCTCTATTCTCTCAAAGTGGCACTTTTCTGAAGTTCTTAGCACTACCTCTTTACTAGGTTCGATCCAACGGTTGGGGGTTCTTTCCATTGGATTTCCAGATCCACAGCTCCCATTAATTCGTGAATTCGACATTTGGGAAGTTTGATGATATATCATCCCCATTCTCGCGGAGTGGGACTTTGTCGAAGTGCTCAGATGCAGATCCAACAGTCAAGGGGCTCTCAACTACTCTCAGATTGGTGGTTTGTGTTACTTCACGATCAAGGCTTAATGGGGGCAAGTCTAAGTGTCCTAGATAAGGAAACCGCCAGGCGCCGGTTAACCGGGTGGGTAACTATAACTACCGGTTGCCTTCATCTGATTTATAAACTGTAGGGTCGAAGCACTCAGGAGCTCCAAACTCTCGGAGTTCCAAAGCCATAAGTTCTAGCTTCTTTCAGGCCTAGTGCAAGGTTCCTAGACCTTGGTCACATGGGTCCTTTGGAAATTCTTACGAGTTAAGCGCTAAGCCCTTTAGCCGTAAATGGGTTAAGGACATGGGCATGAGCCCTCGGTTAGATGGTTGAAATATCTAAAGGAGGCATCCTCCTTCCACAGGGTTTGAAATTGGAAATTTCCCGCTAAGGGGAGGATTTTAGAGACCGATACTATTACGAGCTTACATCTTACGAATCTAATTGCTCAGCTAAGTCAAGTATACACCCATTTTAAAGCATGAGTTCACATAGAGATAATGCATATATCTAACTTAACCGTTCAACACCGAACTCAATCATAGACACATAAATATATTCAATCACTATTCCTATTTCAGTACATAGAGTATAAAGATACTTATCAGAAACCAGAGTTCGTGAAGCGACTGTTGAAAGGAGTGCATGTTTCCATCCATCCATACGAACAACCACTCCTGGCAGATTTATCGTTGACCACCCCCGAGCTAGACCATGGTGCTATGAGAGAGACTCTTTCTTCTTGCTCAGTAACAGTCAGGGACGGAGGTTACCCTCCTCCTCCCACAGGATCCTGGCCGCGGGTTTTCTCTGTACCAAGCAAGGAGGTATGCCAAGGACTTCCACAGTCACTCATCAGCCTCGTTTACCAAATTGTAACGAAAAACCTTGCCAACAACTTCTTATGTTCAGAACGAGCTTATTCCCCAGTTCTTCTTCTAACTAGAGCGTTGTAATCACTCTTTTTCTCTTCTCAATATTTCTCTTGTGACTCCTCTCTCTTTGCAGATCACTTGCTCCTCTCTTTCACCTCTGCCCCACAAATTATCTTTTCCTTTCCTTTATCAGCAAGGTTACGTGGGTTTGAATCCCAGATTGTGGTGATTTATGGAGTCTTATATATGGGTACTCTGCCCCATCTCCTCATTAACTCTTGAGGATGACTCTCCCAGCTACCACGCTAACTCGTAATTCATTATTTGGGTCAGAGGATTGTTCCGAGTAATTAATTCCAGTAAGGTACTGGTTTGGTGGGGGTCATCTCAACCATTCCTATTTCCCCTCACTATATCTCTCATATCATCCATGGTCTATCTTGGAAACCCCCCCCTTTCACCAGTTATGCAACACTTATCCATTTTCTATTAATAACAAGAAATACATGCATTGACCTTTTATACAAAGGTTCATCAAATCAAACATTCACAATATCTAGTCTACCATAGTCTCTTGGACAATTATAGTTTTATTTACAGACTAGGGGAAACATGGGTGTTACAATCCCCTCCCCCTTAAAGGAACATCATCCTTGATGTTCTATATGTCGATGTGCTATATATGTACATAAGTAAACAAAAAGGGATATGCATGTCTCACGACATCCTCCATTTCCCATGTGGCCTCATCTGGGCCAATGTTTTTTTACTACACCTTGACCTGTTCAATGGTTATGTTCTTGAGAGGGGTCTCCTTCCTGTCTATTATGCATTGAGGTTCTGGCAGGAATTCTCCCTCTGGTGCCACTTGAATCACAGACTAGTCAATAATATGATTAGAATCATGTACATATTTCTTTAATAATGAAACATGGAAAACATCATGTGCCTTCATTGTGGGAGGGAGTGCTAGCCTATAGGCTACAGGTCTCACTCTATCCAAAATTCAAAGGGTCCACAATACCAAGGTGCCAACTTGGCACAAGCTCCCATCCTCAAAGAGCTTCTTCTAGGTCTAACTCGGAAATACACATGATCCCCTGCTTTGAATTCTCTAGGAGTTCTTTTTCTATCTGCATAGCTCTTCTGTCTATCCTGGACTATTTTTAGATTCTTTCTAATCCAAATTAATTGTTGTTACATTTTCTTTAGCATATCTGGATCTATTTTTATTATGTCCACTGGGTTATACCAGCTGATTGGAATATTGCATTGCCTTCCATAGAGGGCTTCGAAAGGGCTCATTTTTAATGACTTTTGATAGCCAATGTTGTAGGAAAATTCTACCAGTGGTAGGTAGTATTCCCACTTCTTGGGTTGATGCATTAAATTCATCCTCGACATGTCTTTTAACACTTGGTTTACCCTCTCTTTATACTCATCAGTTTGAGAGTGATAGGATGTACTAAATAGCAATTTTGTTTTGAAACTAGCAAACTAAGATTTCCAAAAGTTTGAAGTAAATTTTGTATCTCTGTCGGATATAATTTCTTTAGGCATGCCATGCAGTATAAATATCTCTTTCATGAAAATACTGGCAATATCTGTTGCCTTTCAAGTTGACTTCACAGGAACGAAATGAGCATCCTTGCTCAGTTTGTCCACAACTACCATGAAGGTGTCATTCTGTTTGGTTGATTTTGGTAGCCTGTGATAAAATCCATGGAGATGGTTTCCCATTTCTATTATGGATTGGTAGGGGATGCAACATCCCTACTGGGTGTCAGTTCTCTACCTTAACTTGTTGTCATTCTAGACACTTAGCTAAGTAATCAACTATGTCCTTTTTTAGTCTGGGCCAATAAAATAGTTTCTTAGTGGTCGTGATCATTTTCTGATAACTAGGATGACCAGTATATGGTGTTTTGTGTAGTTCATCCATTATGAACTTCTTCAAGTCATCACAATTCATAATATACAATCTACATTTGTAAGTTAGCATACCATCATTAAACATTTGATAGCATTCGTACTTCAGCCCTATGGGCTCTTGCTTTAGGTATGATGTCACAATCTTGAAAATTGCATATGTTTCTTATGCACTTTTGACTTTCTCTTTGATGTTTGATTCACTGGCGCTTACAGTTGCCAAGTGAACCACTTTCATACTTCTACTAAGGGAATCATCCACTCTATTCTCATTTCCTTTGATATGTTTGATTTCAAAATCAAACTCACTAAGGAGAGCCATCCACCTATCTTGTCTAGCATTGAGTTTTGGTTGGTCAAAAAAATATCTCAACCCACTATGGTCTGTCATAATCACAAATCTTCTACCTAAGAGGTAATGCCTCCACATTTTTAAAGCATGTACTATGGAAACCAATTCCATATCATGGGTCGCATAGTTGACTTCATGCTCATTCAATTTTATGTTTTCGTAGCAAATCACATGTCCTTCTTGCATAAGGACTCCTTTGAGCCCTTCCTTGCAGACATTTATACACACAAGGAATTCCTTGTTTGGGTCTGCAATCTTCAGCACAGGTGCATTGGTTAGAATCTATTTCATCTCTTGAAATATTTCTTCATATTTTGATGTCTAATTGAATTTAACTCCCTTTTTATGAAGGGAAGTGATTGGGAAACCAATCCTGGAAAATACTTTTATGAACGTCCTATAGTACCCTGCTAGGCCCATAAATGATCTAATATCATATACATCCTTTGGGGTAGGAAAATCCATAATAGTTTTGATCTTTTCAGGATCAACTGCCACCCCTTCTTCAGAAATAACATGGCCTAAGTAATGGACTTGTTTCTAGAAAAAGTCACACTTACTAAACTTAGCATAGAGTTGATGTTCTCTAAGTAATTGGAGCACTAACTTGAGATGTTCTTCATGCTCTTCCCTATTCTTAGAATAGATTAGGATATCATCAATGAAAACCAATACAAAACTGTCTAAGAATTTACTGAGTACATTATTCATTAAGCACATAAAAGTGGTTGGTGCATTGTTTAGCCTGAATGGCACCACCACAAATTCATAGTGACCATACCTTGTTCTAAAGGTTGTTTTGTGGTTGTATTCATCCTTAATTCGGACATGATGGTATCCAGATCTCAAGTCAGTATTGGAGAAGAATGTAGTACCCCTTAATTGGTCGAACAAGTCATCGATCCTTGGTAAGGGATACTTATTATCGATGGCCACCTTATTGAGTTGTCTATAATCTATGCACAATCTGAGTGTGACATCCTTATTTTTCACAAACAAGGATGTTGCTCCCCATGGAGACACACTAGGTTGAATGTAGCCTTTGTCCCACATCTCCTTTAGTTGTAGTTTGAGATCAACTAGCTCTGTTGTACTCATTATATAGGGTGTTCTAGACATTGGCATCGCTCCTGGTACAAGTTCTATTGAAAAGTCAATGTCCCTTCTTGGAGGTAGACCCAGAACCTCTTCTGGGAATACATATTTATACTCTCTTAATATGAGATGGTCATTTATGCTGGGTCTGTTATTCTCAACAAAGTTCATCACTTTTATTGCATACAAGGGACATCTGTTTCTGCAATACTTCTTCACTTGGAGGGCTGATATTTGTCTCACTGAGACAGGTTTTCGAATCCCTTGTAGGGTTATCCTTCTCCCTTCTCCATCTTCACACTACAAAGTTTTATTGTAACAATCCAACTTGGTTTTATGGGTATCCAACCAATCCATTCCAATTAGCAGGTCATAAGATCCTAAAGGGAGCATGTTTAGGGTTGCTCGGGTGGGTAATCCATTCATAATTAATTGGCATGCTAGTATGACCTCTGTTACTTTTCTTTTTGTTCCAGTGACTAGTTGTACCGGCCATGATTTAACATGTTTAACTTGTTGAAATTCACATTTCTCAACAGTTTGAGGGGAAACATAACTCAAATTAGAACCATTGTCAATTAAAATAGAAACAAGATGGTTGCCAATCATACCTTCCATCTCCACCATTGAATCTTGGTGGTCAACTTGTCTATTATCCAAGGCTGCATAAATTTATGGCATGCTCCTAGCCACATCAGTGATTGCGGTAGCCTCTTGGACGTTGCAGATGTAAATTCTAACCTTGTACAATATCTACTGTAAACATATATTCAGAAAAGAATAGAAAATATACAATGGCAAATACAAACATTACACAAAGATTTTTCCCTTGGAAACCCAAACCGAGAAAACCAACATATTCTATATTCATTCATTGTGATACATTGTTTACAATACAATATACATATAGGAGCCAACGACATCCAAAACCTTAACTCAATGACCTATATTAGTCCAAAACCCTAATTCCTTAACCGAAAATAGAAAATCATCGACAAAAACCATGTGCCGAAAAAAAACCACCTAAATACATGACACGTTTCCTGAGGCAAAAAAAAAAAATTGAGGGCACTGCGCCCGGTGCATATGCTCAGACACTACTACTCATGCAAAGAATATAAAACATACCCAACATTCTCCCACTTTTTGTTTTCTTTGCATACAGGGGGTTACAGGGTTACATAGTCAACAATGCACATGGATCCTCAGACCCTCCTATTGTTTTGTTGCCTATGTGGACAGTACCTCAACAGATGTTATTCTCCACAACCCCAACATTTCAAGGGTTCTCTCTTTGTGTTATCAATCTTACTTGGGACTACTCCGAATGGTTTATTTCCACTCTGGGGTGGAAAATTTTGTTGATACACACTTCTAGTAGGAAGGCTCATCCTAAAGATTTTCCTATGGTTCCTAAATCTTGAGGATTTAAACCCGTTCTTCTTGAATACTGATTTTTTTTTCTTCTTCCAGTCTTTATGGGGTTATGTCTTATTCTTGAATTTCTCATAGCAATACCTTGCCTTTTGGATAGTATCTTCTAAAGTATTTGGCTCATCAAACTCAATTTTGTCCCGGTAGGACTAAGGTAGTCCACTAATAAATAATTGCATATTTACTTTTTCATCCTTTATGTAGGGCACATACCTCATTAGCTCAAGAAATTTGTTGATATATTCATCTATGGTGAGTTGTCCCAGCTTGAGTTCATAGAACCCCTTGGTATTCCCATCAAAGTACTTTTCTGACATATACTTCTTCTTGAAGTATTTCTCAATTTTTTTCCATGACAAGTCCTTCTCATGGATTCCTTTCACATTTCTAAGGTCCTCCCACCAAATGGAAGCTTTCCCATTCAGGTAAAAAATGATTATCTGAGCCTTTAAGTTTTCAGAGTAGTCATGGAATCTAAAGTACTTCTTCAAGCCGAGTAGCCAAACTTCTTCTTCTTCCCCCTTCTTAATCTCTCCATCAAAGGTGGGTGGTTTGGCTTTCTTGAATTCTTCAGGGTCATGACTCTTGGAATGTTTCCTCTTCTTTCTTCTCATCTCAGAATGGGAACTAGTTTTCCACTAGAAGATTCCTTGGAGTGGTCAATGTCCTCAGAGGAATCTTTTGGTGAGTGTCTCTTGGCTCCATGTTGGGCCTTCCTTGAGGTGATCCTCCTGGTGTGGCCACTTTCAGGACCATGATTTTGTATCTTAGGTGGACTTGGAGTTTTCTTAGTGTGATATTTGTCCACATGACTGGCAGTTGCACCATGTTGCAGTTGCCTTTGTATGTCAGATAGACTTTGCAGAAAGACTGCATCATTTTCGGTCTGATTTTCCTATTCCTTTATCAACCTTTCAGTGTCAGCCTTACAACTCTATAATTCTTCCATGAGGTTTTTTACAGTTTCGGCCAAATCTGGAGGGGTTTCCACCACCCTCCTTTCATCAAATTCTTCCTCTTTGTTGTGGGATCTTTCCCCCAACTCATGGTGTGTCACCATCCCTTATGTCGTAGTTTTCATGCTATTTATTGACTGCTTGAGTGATGATAAAATATTTTATGTTAGTTAATGATCTATTAATTCATGAACAACACGTATCATTGCAAAATAAAGTCAACTTCTTTATTTGGAACCATTAGCAATATACAGTGCATATTTTCCAAAACATCTATCAACAATAGAAGGTTTCATTCCTCTCTTCAGTAGAGGTTTATAAAAGCTTCTTATAGAAGGGGGGGAGGTAGGGTGTTACCCCTTAAAGTTATTTAATAGTATTTTTATGTGACTCGTTCATGAGCCAAAGCAGGCCAAGTTTTGTTTCCATGCTCTGATACCACTTTGTAAGACACCTGACCCCTAAGTACTCTTTTAAGAGATGAGCCATCATAATTTCGTTTTTCCTTAACTATCTCAATCCCAACTCTGGGATCTCCACTAGAATTCTGCTTGTCACGAGCTTCCTCACGGTTACCACCATACCAAAATCTGATTTATGTATCACAAGTTATTGCCTCTCGAAGCTCTTCGGGCACTATTAGTCATGGACCACATGATTCCATCTCATTCATATTGTTCCCATTGTTTCGAAATCTACGATGGAATTCCACCCATCGCCCAATCCAACGACGGGGCTTATTCCTTAGTCAACACATAGGCTAGAGGGGTGTTCGACGTTCGACTCTAAACACCGCTTTTATTTCTACACATGCATTCCCCAGAGTCCCAAAACCGTGAACTCCCGAGGTGTTGCCACATAGCTCTAACCTTTGGCCTTTTGACTTATTCTCAACACTACACCTCAAACCTCTGGAGTCTCGGAGACCCGGACTCTCGAAGGGTCCCCACTAACCTTTGAACGAGCATTCATGCACCATGGGGATGACACACGGTAGGTCCATGAGTAATGTGTGTCCTTGTCAGGAGGTGACATGTGTCACGTTCTAAGGGTCTTTTAGGGTCTGTGATAAGTACAAGTCTGGATGACACGTGGCATACATGACAGGAGTCCACGTCACTCCAGGTAACGTTGACGGGCCACATCAGTCCGAGACTAGCAACCTTCGGGGTTCCTAACTTCAAATACCTGTCAAACCTCCCAGAGCTTCAAAGTCTAAACTTTCCACCAGCGGATTCCCAATACCTCTCGGATCCCACGATTGAGGTGTGTCCACATAGATCCATGAATCTATGGTGGAGAGGAATTGTGGAGATCGAGGGCAGAGTTATCATCTGCATGGTTTGAACTTCCGCAATCCTCCTAGACCGTCGATCTATATATCCGGCAGGATCAATGGTTGGCATCAATTCCACCATAGGCGAGTAGTTTCCATTGCAGAACTCAGAAAAGGAAATAAACATCGTGCTAGTTGGGACTCCATAATCATCCCTGAACGTAGATCTCCACATCGATTCAAGCATGACCGTCGATCCTCGATAGGAGGTTAGCGCCAGTCCACCCGCACACGTGGTAACATACTAGATACAAAGGAAAATACAGGTGGGTCTCGCATACTCCTCTCACCAAATGGACCAAGTGGTGAGTGCTAGGTGTGATACGCAGCAAGGCCAAGATGACACGTGTCCCTTTAGTGGGTGACACATTTCACACATTAATGGGCCTATGGGGTCTGCGAAACACAAGAATCCAAGTGGCACATGGCATGTTACTTGTGGGTCCACGTCACCCTGGATGACCTCACCATACTACATCATCCCTCACTGATAGACTTCCAAGCCCTTCAATCTCACAGTCAAGCCACTTCCACGTAACCCCTAGATTGGTGGCCTCCATTACTTCATAACTTTTGCATTCGGGGAGTTCGTTGTGTGACCTCCTCCTTTCTCCTAGAGTGGTCAACATCAGGCTGACCATGGTCTGAATCTAACGGTCAGGAAAGATCCCGAAGGGTCTTGATATCTAAGATTCACGTTTATTTGCAGCTCCATCATTGAGAGAGTTTAAGGTCATGCTGTCGTCATCCTCCCAAAGTAATACTTCGCCAAAGTGTTGGCTATAGTCTGGATCCAGTGGATATGAGGGATCCCGAAGTATTCTCAATCGATGATTCATGGCAATTCATAACTTTAGCGTTTGGGGGTTTTCTCTCCTGGAACCACACTTCCTTCCGGAGTTCCGAACTCCAAACACGTCTGATCTATCGCCACGTACACTTATCATCCATGGCCAGGATTTATTCTGGCTTGCAACACCTTTGGATGATCGGACCTCCAGATACTCGTTGATCTGTGGACACACGTCCCTCCACCATCAACGACCTAGATTAACTTCATGACGTCGACATTCGGAATTTCTGGCATTAAGCCACCTCTATTCTCTCGAAGTGGGACTTCCCCGAAGTTATTAGCACTACATATTTACTAGGTTCGATCCAATGACCGAGAGTGCTTTCCACTGGATTTCCAGATCCAAGGCTCCCATTACTCTATGAATTCTGTGCTTGGGAAGTTTGATGATATATCATCCCCATTCTCGTGGAGTGGGACTTTGTCGAAGTGCTTAGATGCGGATCCAACAGTCCAGGGGCTCTCGACTACTCTCAGATCGGCGATTTGCGTTACTCTGGATGACTGAATAGATCAAGGCTTAATGGGGGCAAGTCTAATTGTCTTGGATAAGGAAACCGCCAGGCGTCAGTTAACCGAGTGGGTAACTATAACTACCAGTTGCCTTCATCTGATTTATAAACTGTAGGGTCGAAGTACTCTGGAGTTTCGAAGCCAGAAGGTCTAGCTTCTTTCACACCTAGCGCAAGGTTCCCAAACCTTGATCACATGGGTCCTTTGGAAATTATTATGGGCTAAGAACTAATCCATTTATCCACAAATGGGTTAAGGACATGGGAATGAGCCCTTGGTCAGATGGGTGAAATATCTGAAGGAGGCATCCTCCTTCCACAGGGTTTGGACTTGGAAAATTCCCACTAGGGGGAGGGTTTTAGAGACCGACACTATTACGGGCTTACATATTACGACTCTAATTGCTTAACTGAGTGAAGTATATGTGATCCGGATTTTATGAGCAGAACGAAATGAATACAGATTATTAACAGGTGCTTAACACAAAATAACAGAGATACAGTAAAACTGTTTTTCTATTCAATAACGAAATAAGCTAAAACTGTAAAATGCAATGGAAACAAGCTTGTTGGAATGGTGGTGGCTTATCTCTGAGAAGAGATGTGACGGCAGCGCGCATTCGCAAGAAGAAGGTGTAACACACCCACTACCATAATCAAATTTTTCGTTGCTTTCTACAGAATCAGAGCCCCCGAAATATCTACGGAGGCCTAGTGTAAGCTAGCTCTTTCTTTGTCTACTCCCATGTGATCGTGGGTCATGATCATAGGTCAAATAACCATGGATCCTCTCAGTAATTCGCGACTCGACGCTATAGAAATGTTGAATCATTCAATTCTGCAACCACCGAACCCCGACAGGGCTAGCGACTGGCCAATAGGGACGAATCCCAACATGGTTAGCGAATGGCCAATAGGAACGGGCCCTATCGTGCGGTTGAGTGAAGTATAGGTGGCAAGAGGGAAGCACGACACGGAGGGTGACATGACAGGAGACAGGTCCCACTTCACACGCCACACCATTCTGGAACCCCCCCCCCATTAAAGGCATAATGGCAAGGGGGGTCCAGAATTTGCCTGAGCACCGTTGATCAAGGCAAATAAATCCTGACCGTTCAATAGTTTCACGTTTGATTCCNCCGCTAAAGGCATAAAAACAAGGGGGCTTCGGAATGAAGCCTCAGCCGTAGATCTGGGCGGGTGGACTCTGGCCGTCCAGATCTGCTCGCCACTTACCCTAAGGCGCATTCGCGCTCCAGCTTAAAGTCGACATCTCTTCCTCGCATCTGACGGTCATTATAGACCCTGAGATCCTCCGAAAGAATCATGTTCGTTCATCAGGACTTATCATCACGAGAGTCCGAACTCTCGACCACGGGACTCCCGAATCCTCGATCCCTAGTTTCATGATGTGGTTAATCTCTCGACACGTAGCCTCCTTAAATCGGACGGTCCATATCTGTCTCGGGGTTTCCACCCTGGAAAGTCCCGATCTCTCATCACCAGAACTCCCGAGTTTTCGATTCCCGATCTCCCAAAATGGGAAATCTCACGACACGTGGCCTCCTTAAATCGGACAGTCCAGATCTATCTCGGGGTTTCCACCCTGGAAAGTCCCGATCTCTCGTCACCAGAACTCTCGAGTTCGCGATTCCCGATTTCCCGAAATGGGAAATCTCACGACACGTGGCCTCCTTTAATCAAACGACCCGAATCTACTTCGGGGTTTCTACCATGGAATGCCCCAATCTTTCATCACCAGAACTCCCGAGTTCTCGACTCCCGATTTCCCGAAGTGGAAAATCTCTTGACACGTGGCCTCCTTAAATCGGACGGTCCAGATCTATTTTGGGGCTTTCGCCCCTATTCACTGGGGGTTTAACCCTCAGGTATCTCCTGACAGATCCAACGGTTGACGGGTTTCCAGCCGAGATCTGACGGCTCAGACATGTTCCTAACTTGTGTGCTCTCCCACGACTTCCTGGATGTGGAAAGGTTAACGGTCTGGATTCTCTCATGGACCTTGGGGATCTACGGTCCTGATCTCTTCACTACCCACGAAGACACAGAAATTCACAGGGGTAAGGCACTTAACATCCTACTTTCTCCTACCAAATCTAACGGTCATGAGTGACCACAGATTTCCCGACGGGATCTCGTCCGTCGATCAACACCTATCAAGGTTAAGGTACTTAACTTTCTAGCTTCTTCTTCTTATCTGATGGTTGTGAGTGACCACAGATCTCCTGACGGGATCTCGTCTATTGATTCGATACTTATCAGGGATTTCTTAAGGCCTTGCGCCTTCATGTCCTCCTTCCAGGTTCTTGATGGGCTTTTCAAGAAGCGTATCTCTATGGGGAGGTTTACCCAAGGTACTATCTGAGGTAGATAAGGGTATCTCTCTCCTGAGAACCAGACGTGAAGTCTGAATTAGATCAGTACGCATATAAATAACGATTTATGAGAACATAAGCCATACATAGTCTTTCCATATAAACATACAACTACCAGTACTGATCAAGACACCATACAGACATTCTTATAATGAAATCATTCACAATTTCACAGCTTATGATCATAAATGTCAGAATACATATATTTCAAGATGCCAAAGGAAAAAAACTTATCAGAAAGTAACACCAGGGGTTATGCAACTGCTGAGAGGGGTGCTCGTTTCCACCCAACCGTAGGCTCAGCGACTCCTAGTGGATTTACCACTAGCCACCCCCGAGCTGAGACCACGATGCTGTGAGACTGCGTCTCTATTTTCCAGTGACCAGGAGCGAAGGCTACTCTCCTTCCTCTCTGCTATCACTCACTCTACATATCGCCAGAGTTCTCTTTCTCCCCTCGCGTCTACCCCCCAATCGCTTCTCCCCCACGCCTTATCCTCTTGCGAGGTTGCGTGTGGTGCGATTTTCCTCGCGCTGGTCAAGCCTGATGGCTCTAAGGATGGGCGGTTCACCTCCCCATCCCTCATTAATTCCTGAGGAGCCATCTACCCACCAGCCTGCGAGACATTTAATTCGGGGCCAGCGAGCCGCTTTTGGTTCTCCGAGCCAGTGAAGTCCAAATACGGTATTGTTTTTCGATGGAAGTTAAGGCCACCTTTCCAGGTGCCTTCCACCGCCTTTCTGCAGCCATCATGGTCTCTTTTTCAGCATATCCCCTCTCAGTAGTCCTGCAATATCAATTCATAATATTATTCACATTCATCGACCTTTTCCACAAGGTCCATTCACATCACATATTCACATTTCTGAGTTTGCCACAGTTCTTGGCCAGTCAAGTTATTTTTACAAACTGGGGGAAACAGGGTGTTACAGTAGGTTACAATGAGGCTCTTAAGGCCTTTTTACAATAATAAAGAATGCCAAAAACCCTAGACATCCAAAAACCTAACCCTAGTAGATGAAGCACCAAAAGTCATGTGGGCCCCGTTTAGGTAAGTTAGTACATCAACTTCCCGGGGTCGTAACTTTTGCATACGATCTTTCTTTTAGGCGTGTGATAGCCCGTTGGAAATATATCGTTGAGGAGATTAATTTTGGGGGCTCAATAATGACTTTGACTATCATTGAGGAACTCAATACCAAAAAAACTTCATTTAGGCCCTCAAAATGGCCTTGAAAGTTAAAACTGCTAAAAATAGTGAATTGCCAAAATTTTCAGAAAACTGTTTTGAGCCAGTTGGAAAAGGTGGGTGGCCACCGATATCCATATGGATCAATATGCCCATTTAAAATCACGAGTTCATAGAGAGATAGTTCATATATCTAACTTAACCATTCAATGCCAAACTCAATCATAGAAACATAAATATATTCAATCACTATTCCTATTTCAATACACAGAGTATAAAGATACTTATCAGAAACCGAGAGTTCATGAAGTGACTACTGAAAGGGGTGCCTATTTCCACCCAACCAAAGGCACAACCACTCCTGATGGATTTACCGTTGGCCACCCCCGAGATAGACCATGGTGCTCTGAGAGAGACTATTTCTTCTTGCTCAGCAACAGTCAGGGACGGAGGTTACCCTCCTCCTCCCACAGGATCCTGGCAGTGGGTTTTCTATGTACCAAGCAAGGAGGTCTGCCCAAGGACTTCCACAGTCACTTGTCAACCGCGTTTATCAGATTGTAACGAAAAACCTTGCCAATAGCTTCTTACGTTCAGAACAAGCTTATTCCCCGGTTCTTCCTCAAACCAGAGCATTGTAACCGCTCTTTTTCTCTTCTCGAGATTTCTCTTGCAACTTCACTCTCTTCGCAGATCACTTGCTCCTCTCTTTCGCCTCTACCCCATGAATTACCTCTTCCTTTCCTTTCTCAACAAGGTTGCATGGGTATGAATCCCCAACTCGTGGTTAGGTCTGGAGTCTTACAGATGGGTACTCTGCCCCATCTCCTCATTAACTCTTGAGGATGACTCTCCCAACTACCACACTAACTGGTAATTCATTATTTGGGTCAGAGGACTGTTCCGAGTCATTAATTCCAGTAGGGTACTGGTTTGGTGGGGGTCATCTCAACCATTCTTGGTTCCCCTCACCATATCTCTCATATCATCCATGGTCTATCTTGGCAACCCCCCCTCCCCCCCTTTCAATAGTTATTCAACACTTATCCATTTTCTATTAATAACATGAAATACATACATTGACCTTTTATAATTTTTATTTTTTTTTAAGGTCACGGCCAAGCCACACCAAATTGGTGTATGAGACCCCCTTGTTTGTGGGACAAGGGAACCCCCTCCGCCCATCAATTTGACTGGTAAAGTCTACAGAGGTATACATACCCTACCTCCCTCTGGATTTGAACTTGTGACCTCTTAAGAGAAAACACATGTTCTTAACCATTAGGCCCACTCAGGCTGCATACCAAGGTTCATTGAATGAGACATTCACACATATCTAGTCTGCCATAGTCTCTTGGCCAGTTATAGTTTTATTTACAGACTGGGGGAAATAGGGGTGTTACAATGCGTGTGTGCTTTAGGAACACACACACGTTCCTAAAGCGAGCGCACGTTATTTGAATTTCAATACTTTTTAGGTGGGAGTGACAACTCTAGCATATGTGTTTGTTGAGTTGGTTGCCTTAGATTTATGTTTGGGATGACAAACCTAGTGGTTCAGTCTGCAAATACATAAAAACCTCCATTTTTATGAATTCCTCTCCATATCTCTATTTTTTATGTTATTTTTCTATAGGATACACGGTTCAGTGATTGACGAAACTACAAACACAGATAGAGTTGGTTGTGCAGATTCCAAATACACATTTTTTTAAAATTAATAATGTTTACTATTTTTAATCCATTTTTGTCGTGACATATATTAAATCCTAGAATACATACATCTCTTATTTCTACTACAACTTTTTTTCAGCTTAACCATTTCTCGAATGAGTTACATGCGACACTAGAGGAGATCGATATCTATGATTTGAAAACAAAATGTTTTGATCATGTTAAGACCCTCTTAGCTTGCACGAACAAGACATTGTAATTTTAGGGATATGTTGACTTTGATAGTTTTAGAAAAATATCAAATTAATATTATAAATTTCCAAAAGAATACACAACACAAGAAAAACGGGTTCTCTACAAGCATACAAGCTTTTGGAATGAAATTCCATTGTTAAGGGACTCAACACCTGCACGAACAAAAATATATACCTTATATTTTGTTGGAAAAATAAGATACCATTGTTAGAAAAAATCAAATTTGACATAGTTATTCACAATTTCTATGAATAATTGTTGCATATTCAAAAAGCTAATTCAATTTCTTATGTTTAATCTTCTTACACCATATTCAAATTCGTTGTAAAAGTACCTTGAATAATCCCTCCAAGTTAACATATTGTTGTTTTTCGAAGTTTCCATTGCCACTAATGTGTCATGAGAGACCGTCATTAGCTTGCACTCGCCCATTAGCATTAGTGTTTCTAATAATCTTAATTTTTGAAAGCATTACTCATAATCCATATTTTGTCAAAATAATAATAACAATAATTATTAGAAATAGTATCTAGTTTTATATATGGGATTAAGATTAAATATTAATAAAAAGTATACATTATAAGCAGTTTCATTTATAGTTAAAGAATATCAACTTTCTTGCAAATACTATTTAAATTGAAATGGCCTTCTGATTTTAAAGTAAAACTTAAAAGTGATTTTACTTGACTAAGAGCCAGTCTTTCTCATATGTAAGGAAGAAGGTTAACAACCCAAGACCCATACAAATTTAGCAAGAACAAAATTTTGTCCCCTTATCGAATAATGAGTCATTTCAAGAAAAAAAAATCTGATATTTTGTTAATATAAATTACTAAAAAGATTCCTAAATAAAAATATTATTATATAAATAACAACCCTAAATATGGTTTTGGAGTAAGACCTAAAATTAATTTTGATTGGTTAAGAATTTGTTTTCCTCCTTCTTAACCTCATTATACCACAAATTTAACAATATTTTCATCTTTTTATGTTCTTAGGTTAGTTTAACTACAAGTTTAACTCTCAATATAATAAAATTTTGGTAAAATATTAATTTTATTCTTTAAGCTTGAAATATTGGAAAAATAATTTTGATTAACAAAATTAAACTTTATATAAGTTTACTAATGTTTTAATTTTAATAAAATATTAACATTATTTTCTTTGTGAATATTCTTTTTCCATGTTATAAAGCTTGAGAAGGCTCAAAACCATTACAACAATATATTTGTTATGAGTTCAATATGTCTTTTGAGAAAATTGAGCTAAACCCAATTCAAAATATGATAACTCTTAAATATTAAATCTCAAAAACTTTGCATATATGGAACTCCCTCTAAACAAAATAAAATAACTTTAAATTATTAATTAAGGAATGCATGTTAATATTTTTTATTTTTTTCAAGGGTTAGCATGTTACTTATGGGAATAAAACTTGGGCTTAGAGGTAACACTCCATTCCACAATCACTAGGGCATGAACCAATTGACATATAAAACTTTTGTTATATTATTAAATATATTAAATTAAATTCATTTGAATATGAATTAATCCTATATGATTAATTAATTTTCTTAATTTTTTAGATGGTTTATTTTAGTTAACTCATAACATGGAAATAAAGAAAAATGTTACTATGCACAACTTACTATTAAAAATATTGTTACATATAAATTGAAGGACAAAATAGTGGTGGGATAAAGAATTAGAAAATATAAAAAAAATTACCATATTATAAGGAGGTTATCAACCTTAATTTAGAAAATCAAAAGTATATGTTTATTTTGACTAAGCTAAAGATGAAAATCAACAATGTTAAGATAAGAACAAACTCTCACTAATTTTATAATAAAATAGGATATTGGACAATTGGAGTCAACAATGATAAGATAAGAACAAATTCTCACTAATTCCAACAATTCGAACAATTCGAACCAACAATAACATTGAACAATTCGAACCAAAAACTTTTTTTTCCATACTCCATTCCATTCCATTCTCTAGTTTTCTTTATGATGTGAGATGTATTGGACTGTACCATACTCAGTTGTAAATAGAGTAATGATAACAGAAGATGGCGATATAGGTACAAGGACTCGGTCGATGGCAAAGCTCGTGTGCGGGGTTCTAAATACTCAAGACATGGATCGAATTTCGCATCATGTGAAAATACTTTATATATAAAAAGGTAAGAGTAATGGTTGTTAAATAAATGACCATAATTATGTTACCAATGCTTTTACTATATAATAGTGTCTTCAAAAATGTTATAAGGTAAACTTTTATAAAAAAAAGTTGCATGGTATCTCTTAATTTTAACATTAAAATCATCCAACTTTATATATTTAATATTTTTATAAATTAAAATAAATTTATAATTGAGGGAGAAGAAGAGATGTAGGAGGACACCCTGGAACAGAATGACTCGAATGATGGTGAGGAAATGGATTTTGGGGATCTTGACCTACATTCTATTGTGGTAACATGTAAGCGTCAAGACCTGAGTTCCATCCTTGAGAAGTAAGTCCAACTTCTGAAAGATTCTCTCGTCCACAACCAAATCCTCAAAGACTCAACATCCAAAGGTAAGCCCTATGTCCCTTCTCCAGGAATTAAATCTCACTCATCCTCTGATCAATCTAGAAATGATAGGGATGAAAAGAAGCAAGGTCAAATAAGAAATAAGTAGCTTCTCAAAGAACAAATCGATATTTTGGTCAATTCATGCCACATTTCCTTCATGAAGGACTAATTCCCACCCAGCCCCCCCATCTTTCATGAAGATCATATCTTCGAATATTCGAGGCCTTAATGGTAAAACCAAGCACAAGCTTCTTAAGCAAAGAATTATCTAGGAAAAACCATCTATTGTAATGATACAAGAAACAAAATTCCCTCAAAACCTTCTTCAAGCCCTTACCCCTCGTATCTGCCAGGGATATCAAGTCATGGCTTTAGACGCTCAGGGACCATCGAAAGGTCTATCCCTTCTCTAGAACCCTGGAGAAATTACTCTATCCAACTTCTTCACCATGAAACACTCCTCTCGACTTGCTTTCAACTTGTAGGATCCTCTGAATTTGGATTTCTCACCAATGTATATGGACCTAATCTCATCTCAGATAAGCTCCAATTCCTCAACTCCATCCAAAGGTTTGTGCCAATCTTATACAACGTTCACTCGCTCATAGGGGGGGGATTCAACATAATCACCTCCCCTACTGAAAAGAAAGGCGACACAAGAAGGCTCAACTGAGACTCCCAATTCTTTCTCAACACCATTCAACTCCTCAACTTGGTGGACCTAGAAACTCTCAATGGCATACACACCTGGAACAATTGCATAAGGGTTCAACATCAGGTTTCCTCTAGACTTGATCACTTTATGTCCTTAGAATCGATCAGGTTAGTTGGCCTTGATCTCACAACCTCCATTCTTCCTTCTGGGGGCTCAAACCACTGGCCCATTATGCTCAACTTGGATCTCCCTGACAGCCCCGTGAATCACCCTTTCTATTTTGAAAGCTTATGGCTTGAGCATCCTAACATTCAGAACAACATTAAAACTTGGTGGGAAGAATGAAGCCCCAATTCCTCCTCCCCAATGTACAAATTTCAACAAAAGCTCAAGTATATTAAGTAAAGGTTAAAAATATATAACAAAAATGAATTTGCAATTATATTCCAAGCAAAAAAGGAATTGGCCACTCATATGGAACAAGTACAACAAGCAATGATTCTATAAGGTAGAACTAAACAATTAATAAAAGAAGAGACAAAAATACAATCAAAAATCAATGACAGGGACATGCAAGAGGAGTTGCTTTGGAAACAAAAGTCTAGGCTCAGATGGCTCAAAGAGGGGGAGAAAAATCCAAGTTCTTCCATAGATCCATGGTTCAAAGGAGGCACCAAAATCACATCACCTCATTAAAATATAGTCAGGGAAAAAATCTAGTTGATTATGCTGACATTGAACAAGAGTTGGTCAATTTCTTTGAATCACTACTCATTGAGCCAGAAGTAGAACAAAGGCCAACAATTCAAAAAATCACATGAAACATTTTGCATCTAGTTTCTTCGAAGCATAATGAATCCCTAATGCACACCATCTCTCCCGAGGAAGTAGAGCAAGCAATGTTTGAAATGCCAAAAGGTAAATCACCAGGCCCCGATGGATTTACCTCAGGTTTCTTTCAAACTTGTTGAACAATCATAAAATTGTATGTCTAGGCTTTAATGGAAGAATCTTGCCAGTTTCCAATGTCCTTTCAGCTTAGAATGCCACCTTCCTAGCCCTAATACCAAAATAGGATAAAGTGGAAGATACAAATAAAGTACGACCAATAACTCTCTACAATGTGGTATACAAGATCATCACGAAGGTTATTGTGAATCGTATGAAGTCTCTCATCCATTTTCTCATCTCTTAAGAGAAAATTGACTATGTGGAGGGATGCCAAATTTTGGATGGGATCATCCTTACCTATGAGGTAATCCACTCACTTAAATCCTCTGAATCCTCGAGCGTGCTAATAAAACAGGACATGTCAAAATATTTTGATAAACTAAGCTAGCAGTATATCCATCATACTTTTTGTTCCTTTGGCTTTCCCCCCTCTTGGATCAAATGGGTTCTTTCCCTCACTTCCTATGCCTTTTTTTCTATCTTGTCCAATGGATCCCCTTCCTCCAACTTCTCCCCTTCTCGTGGAATTTGATAGGGAGACCCTCTCCCCCCCTTCCTCTTTATCTTGATGGCAGAAGGTCTTAGCAAGGATCTTAAAGCGGTCATAACAGAAAATAAAATCAAGGGCTTGAGAGTTCATAGTGATGAGTTACCCATCTCTCGCCAATAATTTTTAGATGACATGATGCTAATGGCCCATCCCTCACTTAGGGAATCCAAATCTATTCAACAGGTCTTCTCATATTTCATGGAGGCCTTAAGTACTACCATAAATATCTCAAAATATCAAACTTTTTTCTTCAACAATTCCTTCGTTATACAAGCTCACATTTCGAGGATTCTTGGCTTTCAGCGAAGCTCCCTTCCATCCAAATATCTTGGCGCATCTCTCATTGAAAATGGGTTTTACATCTGTTCATGGGAGGACCTTCTTTATAGAATGAAAAAGAAACTTGCCAATTGATCCTTCAGATCGCTCAATACAGTGGGACACCTAGTATTACTCAAGTCTATCCTTCAAGAAATTACCCTCTACTTGTTCTCTGCCCTAGCAACTCCTAAAGAAATCCCGAAAGAAGTTCGAAACCTCCAAAGATATTTCTTGTGGGGGGGAGGTCGCAAAGAAAATAAATGGGCTCTGTTTTCCTAGGATAATTTTTTCCTCCCCAAGCTCAAGGTCAACCTTGGACCTTGAGACCCGGAAACCCTTATCTTTGTCCTCGGTGCCAAATCTTGGTGGCGATTTCCCTATGAACGCCTAGATGCACACAACATTATCCCCCATCCACAGGATGCAAAAGGTTTTGAACAAGTTTCGACAAGTAAAAAATCACAAAGAAACCATGTTCCACCCAACCCTAACAAGGGCATTAAATCTAGTAATGCCTTCAAATCTCTCTCCCAGGGTGAGGATGACAAGGAAATCAATCTAAACGTTAGAGCTCAAACAAGGCCAAACCTTTAGGAAGATTATGACCTGGAAGAAAAATATTAGTGCCGAAAAACTATGAACCAAGATCCCTTGGCTCCCATTGAGGGAGAAGAAGAGATGTAGGAGGACACCCTGGAACAGATTGACTCGAATGATGGTGAGGAAATGGATTTTGGGGATCTTGACTTACATTCTATTGCGGTAACATGTAAGCATCAAGACCTGAGTTCCATCCTTGAGAAGTAAGTCCAACTTCTGAAAGATTCTCTCATCCACAACCAAATCCTCAAAGACTCAACATCCAAAGGTAAGCCCTATGTCCCTTCTTTAGGAATTAAATCTCACTCATCCTCTGATCAATCTATAAATGATAGGGATGAAAAGAAGTGAGGTCAAATAAGAAATAAGCAGCTTCTCCAAGAACAAATCGATATTTTGGTCAATTCAGGCCACATTTCCTTCATGAAGGACTAATTCCCACCCAACCCCCCCATCTTTCATGAAGATCATATCAGGAATATTCGAGGCCTTAATGGTAAAACCAAGCACAAGCTTCTTAAGCAGAGAATTATCTAGGAAAAACTATCTATTGTAATGATACAAGAAACAAAATTCCCTCAAAACCTTCTTCAAGCCCTTACCCCTCGTATCTTCCAGGGATATCAAGTCGTGGCTTTAGACGCTCAGGAACCATCGAAAGGTCTATCCCTTCTCTAGAACCCTGGAGAAATTACTCTATCCAACTTCTTCACCATGAAACACTCCCTCTTGACTTGCTTTCAACTTGTAGGATCCTCTGAATTTGGATTTCTCACCAATGTATATGGACCTAATCTCATCTCAGATAAGCTCCAATTCCTCAACTCCATCCAAAGGTTTGTGCCAATCTTAAACAATGCTCACTCTCTCATAGGGGGGGAATTCAACATAATCACCTCCCTTGCTGAAAAGAAAGGCGACACAAGAAGGCTCAATCGAGACTCCCAATTCTTTCTCAACACCATTCAACTCCTCAACTTGGTGGACCTAGAAACTCTTAATGGCATACACACCTGGAACAATTGCAGAAGGGTTCAACATCAGGTTGCCTCTAGAATTGATCACTTTATGTCCTTAGAATCGATCATGTTAGTTGGCCTTGATCTCACAACCTCCATTCTTCCTTCTGGGGGCTCAAACCACTGGCCCATTATTCTCAACTTGGATCTCCCTGATAGCCCCCTGAATCACCCTTTCTATTTTGAAAGCTTATGGCTTGAGCATCCTAACATTTAGAACAACATTAAAACTTGGTGGGAAGAATGAGCCCCAATTCCTCCTCCCCAATGTACAAATTTCAACAAAAGCTCAAGTATATTAAGTAAAGGTTAAAAATATATAACAAAGAGGAAATTGGAATTATATTCCAAGAAAAAAAGGAATTGGCCACTCATATGGAACAAGTACAACACGCAATGATTCTATAAGGTAGAACTGGACAATTAATAAAAGAAGAGACACAACTACAATCACAAATCAATGACAAGGGCATGCAAGAGGAGTTTATTTGGAAACAAAAGTCTAGGATCAGATGGCTCAAAGAGGGGGATAAAAAACCAAGTTCTTCGATAGATCCATGGTTCAAAGGAGGCACCAAAATCACATCACCTCATTAAAATATAGTCAGGGAAAAAATCTGGTTGATTATGATGACATTGAACAAGAGTTGGTCAATTTCTTTGAATCACTCCTCATTGAGCCATAAGTAGAACAAAGGCCAACAATTCAAAAAATCACACGAAATATTTTGCATATAGTTTCTTCGAAGCATAATGAATCCCTAATGCACACCATCTCTCCCGAGGAAGTAGAGCAAGCAATGTTTGAAATGCCAAAAGGTAAATCACCAGGCCCCGATGGATTTACCTCAGATTTCTTTCAAACTTGTTGAACAATCATAAAATTGGATGTCTGGGATTTAATGGGAGAATCTTGTCAGTTTCCAATGTCCTTTCAGCTCAGAATGCCACCTTCCTAGCCCTAATACCAAAATGGGATAAAGTGGAAAACCCAAATAAATTACAACCAATAACTCTCTAAAATGTGGTATACAAGATCATCACGAAGGTTATTTTGAATCGTATGAAGTCTCTCATCCATTTTCTCATCTCTTAAGAGAAAATTGGCTATGTGGAGGGACGCCAAATTTTGGATGGGATCATCCTTACCTAATAGGTAATCCACTCACTTAAATCCTCTAAATCCTCGAGTGTGCTAATAAAACTGGACATGTCAAAATATTTTGATAAACTAAGCTGGCAGTATATCCATCATACTTTTCGTTCCTTTGGCTTTCCCCCCTCTTGGATCAAATGGGTTCTTTCCCTCACTTCCTATGCCTTATTTTCTATCTTGTCCAATGGATCCCCTTCCTCCAACTTCTCCCCTTCTTGTGGATTTTGACAGGGAGACCCTCTCTCCTCCTTCCTCTTTATCTTGATGGCAGAAGGTCTTGGCAAGGATCTTAAAGCGATCATAGCAGAAAATAAAATCAAGGGATTGAGAGTTCATAATGATGAGTTACCCATCTCTCGCCAACAGTTTTTAGATGACATGATGCTAATGGACCATCCCTCAGTTAGGGAATCCAAAGATATTTAACAAATCTTCTCATATTTCATGGAGGCCTTAGGTACTACCATAAATCTCTCAAAATATCAAATTTTTTTCTTCAACAATTCCCTTGTTATACAAGCTCGCATTTCGAGGATTCTCGGCTTTCAACGAAGCTCTCTTCCATCCAAATATCTTGGAGCATCTCTCATTGACAATGGGTTTTACAACTGTTCATGGGAGGACCTTCTTTATAGAATGAAAAAGAAACTTGCCAATTGATCCTTCAGATCTCTCAATATAGTGGGACACCTAGTATTACTCAAGTCTATCCTTCAAGCAATTCCACTCTACTTGTTCTCTACCCTAGGAGCTCCTAAAGAAATCCTGAAAGATGTTTTTAACCTCCAAAGATATTTCTTGTGGGGGGGGAGGTTGCAAAGAAAATAAATGGGCTCTGTTTTCCTAGGATAAGTTTTTCCTCCCCAAGCTCAAGGGAAACCTTGGACCTTGAGACCCGGAAACCCTTATCTCTGTCCTCGGTGCCAAATCTTGGTGGCGATGGCTCACCTCTAAGGAAACCATCTAGACTTTCCTCTGGCACAAAAAGTATTGTCCCCAAACATAGCCACATGATCTCATCAAACTTACAGGAAACATCTCAAGATTTCTAATATGGAATGCCACTTGGAAAAGCAAAGATCTCATTCATGAGCATTGTTTTTGGGAAGTGCGTGAAGGCATTGGCACTCTCTTTTGGGATGATTCTTGGAAACAACTTCCTCCCCTCCATTCCAATCCATAATTTATCCTACTTAGATATCACATGACAACAATAACAAACATTGGCTCCACCAATATTGGCTTCCTCCTGATCTTGGAGACCTTTGGTGATCTTGGATCGCCAAAGATAAATAGCAACCCCTCCACCCTTAGTTGAATTGGGATGTCTTCTAGCAGAACCTATCCAACAAGAAAAGAAGGATTCAAAATGGATGGGAAAAACTTTGATGGGGATACAAATAAAAAAGATGCTTCACCCTCAATGAATCCTACCACCTCTTTGTTGGCAACCATCTCCTCCCCATTCAGGACCTATGGATCAAAATCTAGACCCAAAAATTATGGCCAAAAGTCTCTTTCTTTCTCTGGCTACTCTACAAGGGAAAAATCCTAACCTGAGAGAACTTGATTAAATATGGATTCTCTGACCCCACTTTTTGTCATTTGTGCTCACAATATGGAGAAACTATGGAAGACCTCTTAAAATTTTGTCCCTATCCATCTTCCCTTCAGGATCAAAGTGTTATTCTCTTCCGTGCAACTGGTCGTCAAAGAAACAATATTCTCGCAACAATAGAACACTGGAGATCCTCAACCTTCTCTAATCACATTCTCAATAGGACCTGACAACTCCTCCCTGGTTTCCTTCTCTCAGAAGTCTAGAAGGAACACGATCGCCACATTTTCAAAAATGAATCGATGGATATAGACTTACTCTATCTCAAGATCAAAAAAATCATCAAAGAAATCACTTTAGCCTCTTCTTGATTGTAGTGTCCCCACTTTGGGACATCATCACAGGGCAGAGACTTATGATGACCAGAGTAGCCAGATGGATGTTATAGTGAGTACAGGGGTATTTGAGAGGCATTGTGGGGTCCAGTTGGCATTTATCATCATATTCTATCATTATGAGCCATTCCTCACAGGTTGGCTTTGGTTTCGTTCCATTCCGACGATTTCCATGATTTTGACTATTTTGAGCTATAAGTTAATTAAAATCACTGAAGAGGGAATTTGGGGCACATTACTTGGAGGAACCTCTCAGTGTAATAACTCATTGGAATCGGGAGGAGAAGCACTACAGGATGGGATGGCTAGAAGTGACTTTCAGTGGCCAGGGAAGCCACAAGGAGAGATAAGGAGATTTTCAGAGGTAAAAAGGTTAATTAATTAATTAAAGTGATTTAATTAATTAA
>ML794738.1:284724-301884 GCA_009831015.1 Picea engelmannii | reverse complement strand
AGCTGGTAGATGGAAATTCTTTCTTATGCTTGTGAGGAATGATTGTGCAACTAAAAGTATTTCCTATTTCCCAACAGCCAAGTCTCTCCATTCTCATCTTTCGTGTTCTCACCATCAAAGATAGGAGGTTTAATATTATTCATTTCTCCTTGTAGTTCTCCCACCCGATACCTCCTCTTATGCTTCCTAATAAGTGATATACTCGGATTGTTGTATGCCCTTCTAGTTGATTTCCTTGATGAGTGATGATGATGTCTACTCACACTTATAGATTATTTCCTTCTAGCATGAGATATATGACTCCTTGACTTGCTTGACTCTGTCTCTCTATCCATTTTCTTCTCTATTCTATATAATATATGCAACAGCTTGGTGTTGAAGCCATCTTGTTGTTCTTTAGCCTTCATAAGTCTATCAATATCAGCATTATAACTTTGCATGTCTCTTTGCATGCTCGTTATAGTCTCTATCAAATTCATGCTCTCATCTTTGCCTTCTTCATGCGGCCCCATTGGATTATGTTATTGCAACACCCACACCCATACCAAATATTTTTCCTTCATATTCATAATTGTAAGTTCCTTGGGCATCATCCATGTCTTGGTTTATTGATCTTTCTGTTGAATTCTTCTTACTTCAAATTATTTTCTTGGTTCTGAAAAATGTGCATGCAACGGGATTTATAAGACTACAAAAATTTAACAAATCCATCATTTTATGCAACATTTTGTTCTTCAAAATTTCACCATAAATAATTTATTTTGTTTTCTTATGAATTCTTAATATTTCCTTTTTACATTTATGAGTCAATACACGGACTCCTCTGTCCACGACATTTCCCATGACTGTTCTCATGCTCGATTCTGAATCTTGAGTAAAAAAAAAATTATGGCACGGCAAGGAAAGAAGTGTCCATTAGCTTCAAACAACATAGCTTTGACCCTCATCCATTATCTGACCATCCCTCTAGATTTAATATCAATCGTTAAAACACTTCATCCATCCTTAGAAAAGTTTCAGAATTTTTTCGTGGGTTCATTACCCATTCTCTATTCTTGTTACTTTTTTGGTGGTCTACAAAATGCACCCTCACATTCTACCACCTTTATTTCACATCCAAGTGGACCCACAAATGTATTAAGTCTTTCACCACTCTTCTTGTATGTTTCTATACTTAGAAATTTTTCTCCTTATCATGGGTCTGGGGTCATTTCCTTATGCTTCATCACCTTCGTGATACTTCAACAATTAGCCAAATTTTTGAACTTCTCTATGGGTTCGCAGGCCCACGAAATGTTACACTTCTCCTCTGCCATACCCTTCACACTCGGAGTCTTGGTACTTATCCAAACTCCAAAACTCCATCATGGGTTCACAGGTCTATGGGTTAGTGTGATTTCCTTCCCACACATCCGATCCTTTCCTCGTTCTGCGATATCTTAACACTTAGAAAAATTCCAATATCTTACCCCAGTTTCGTGGGACTGGAAGTTGGCCCGCCACATGGCTCCACGTCATCTTCCAATTGTCATTCCATCCACCGTGTACCTACCAGTGTGGTAGTACATGTCATTCTTCTACCAAATCAGCTAACAAATGGCCTCCACATCGTGTTGACATCATCGTATGAAAAATACTTAATTTTTTCCAAAATCATTGGCTCGACCACCATTGTAGTTCTAGAACTAAGCTTAATACGGTCAATTCCAATCCTATAAAAGTCAATTCGACTTTTGTACATGAAATTTGACTCTTCCTAATTGAATTTTCCATAAATTCCCACTACATAATTAGGGAATTTTCCTAATTTCAGTATGGGCTCTCTACAATTTCCGACCTTCACTCAATTACAGGCCGAAAATGTCCAATTTAAGATTTATGAATGGGGATTTCTTTTTAAACCTTGTGCTGATTTTTTCTCAAATTCCTCATGAATTTTTTCCCAATTTCATAGGAATATTTTGTTAAACATTTTGGAAACATTCTTTGAAATTCAATCTTTTGTTACTCATCTCTCCATAGTTCTTATTGTTGGCACATGAAGGCTCAATGTTGAACTTGTGGATTTGTTTTTGGCCTATGTAGGTCCAGTGGTTGAACCTAGGGCTCTAATACCAGACTATAACGATTCCCATTACATCACTAGCCACGCAAGTTGACCATGTGACTCGAGTTATTTTTCTTTCAGTCACATTAGACTTACAAATTTTCTTAGAATTACTACCTTTACGACTTTGATATCTTAAGATGATAATTCATATGATTAACAAATCTAAAATATCTCGGTTACCATCTCATTAGATTGAAATGCCCTACATATCAACACACATGCAGTTCTACAACATATATAAACTATGCATAAATATATAAACACTTACAGCAACATATTAAATATAGTATAAAAGTAAACAACATTTAATTACGCATAAGAACACTTATCTTCTATGTAAATCACCAAATGCGTTCAGAACTCAGACGTTCCTCCAAGCCATAGACTTTGTTGCTCATAATTTTTCAGCAGCAAGTCACCCTCGAGCTAAGACTAGAACTCCACCAAGAAAGGCTTCCTAGGCTAGAATAATTTCTATAGTCAACAATTAATCTCAAGTGAAGGTGGGAAATGTTGCAATTATCCTACAAAATTTCATTTCTCACATGCCTACCCCACCCCAGGAAGTATGTCCCTTCTCATAGCCTTGTAGATATTTCCCAGTGCACCAGCAAATAGTCTTCAACAGTTCTCTCACAAGAGAGAGACTTCCATGGGCCTGACAACCCACCTCCTCAAAGTACATAAATCTTTATATTCTTGGTACCAGACACTTCCCCAAGAATTCCCTGTACAAATATGAGAATAGAATGACAGCATACCCATGGTAAGAAATGAGGGTTACAATGGTCAAGGAATGATGAGAAGATCTGTGAAATAATATCACAAAACGATGGAGTGTAAGAGTCAATCCCCCCCAAGAATGACGAGATGATGGGAAAATACACTAAGTTTCCCAATACATCTGCATGTCTGCATATAGACGCTTGTCATGAAAAAAATTCATGATCTCCACTTGGTTTGCATTCCCCATTCTTGGAACTTAGACTAAGATATCTAAAGATATTGACTTTAGGAAATAATATTAAAATAATATTTCCTTGACTTAATCCCCCTTGGCTTAGCTCTTAATATTAGACCCATAACCCCCCTTTCCTCTAGTGAAGTTCTTAGTCCCTCGTACTCTTTCGTCTGATTGGTCTGCAGCAACGATGTTTTTATTATTAATATGAATGATACATATTACAAAGATGGTGTAATCATATAGGCACTCTGGCCACAAAACATATGACACCATGGCACTTAGGCCCAAAATATCCTATCTCACCAATGTATGTGTTTATTTACATCATGGGGTTCGGCCTAGGGGTATTACATTAAGTATCTAAATCATTTCAATTCATATGTTGGATACTCCAAGATAGTGGCTTGTGTTCCCCACTCAGTAATCAAAGATATATTGGGTCAGCAGGATTTCTTGGGAGTCAGAAGTAAATGGGTGGAAAAAATACAATAGTATGATTTGAAATTTGGTCCAACTAAGTTAACAAAAAGGCAAAGATCATGGAAAATGTTGACCAAGGGAAATGAAAATCATTTCGGTATAAATGGTGAAAACAATTAGAAAAACATGAATGGTATGTGAATATAATATATTATTCTTAAGAACCTTACATGTACAATCATCTAGTGGATTACAAGATAAGAGCACTAAGGTTGAAAGCCTAAAAATTTTGCTTGATTCATCAAGGTTTGGGTTGGAGGAACCTAGAGGATTTGATTCTCACGTGTGTGGACCTAGAAGAATCAGAGAGACTCATAGAAAAATTACATGATGGATTATGTGGTGGGCATTACATAGTGAGGACGACAATCCATAAGATTCTAAGGGATTGTTATTATTGGTGTTGATGTTGGTAACATAGGATATGTATTTCTGCATAGGTCTAAGTGTCTAGACGTGTGGAAGTCATCCAAAGCCTTCTACCTTGAGACTTTACTTTATTAAAGTAATTATTAAAGTAAAGTGATTTTATTATATAGTTGATATTTATTTAAAGAAATGTTTTAATTAGCATTAGTGAATTAAATAATATCCATTGAGCTCAAGTGCCATGACAGTTAATCTCAATCGTCAATCATTTTGGATATTAGGTTTAGGTCATAACTCAATCTTATAAAATCAAGGATAGGGTGAAGGAGAAGACACAATTGATATAGAGAGAGTTGGATCACGAAGGACTGTGATTCAAGGAGATATTGGATAGGTGGAGAAGGACTTCCATCTAGAAATTAGGTCAAGGAAAAGACAGAACATAGGCAGTTGCAAGTGGGTTTCAGCAGATTGGAGTTGCAGTAGAAAGGTCCTGTCATACAGAGTTCCTTATATTATTTGAGTGTGTGTATGTGGATTTCAGTGGACACAATCACATATACAAGGGTTTTCTTAAGGAAAGGCATGCACATCTCGGGAAATGTGAAAATTTGAGGTTGTACAATGGATCAGGAGTTGCTAGTCTTTGTAGGTACTATCTATAGTTTTTTGTATTTCTCTGTGGACCATTTTTCCAAGTACGAAATCCCTTGTAAGATTTGAGGTTATTTGAATGGTAATCTTAGTTGATGGGAAGAATATCTTTGGGTCTTGTGCATGAGATTTTTGGTTTCCATTATTGTTTTTTCTATCTTTATTTGAGTTGAATATTCTATCAAGTGTATGTTGTTTTGTGAGTTGCTAATTTGATTTACAACAAGGAAGTAACTATATAACAAGATACCTAGGGTTGGATTAAGGGGATTTCAACAATTGGTCCAATATTTTAATTGATGTCCATAGATTTGTAAGATCTTGTTAACCTTTCCAACTCTTCACCGGTAGGCAAAAGTTAGTCGCTTTACCTTTGCAACGAGTCTAATGGAAGAACCATTCCAACAAAGGGGCCTTAACTTAATAGGTGAATGTAAGGATAATTCAAGCAATGGTTAATAATTTATTTTCACAACTATTGATCATTTTATTAGATGGATTAAGGAAATATCTACAAAAGGGGCAACCGATACTATAGTGATGGAGTTTCTAGAGGATAAAATCATCACAAGGTTTGGTGTTCCAACGAATATCACTACCAAAAATTCCAAATCCTTTAGTTAAATAGAAATGTCTACATTTTTTTTCAACTATGGCATTGTCCTATCCCATTCCTCCAACTATTGTCATTAAGGAAGTGGTCTTGCAAAATCCAGTAATAATAATTTGATGACCATCATCGAGAAGATAGTGAGGGATAACAAAAAAATTGGAATAGTAAAATAAAACACGCATTATGGGATGATAAGATAACAAATAAAGAATCCATGGGAAAAATCCCATTTGAGTTAGTACATGGGATGGAAGTTACTTTTCCCATTCACTTGAAGATTCTAGTATAGTAGATTTTGCAATAGTTCTCCTTCGATGCATTTCAGGGAAGAAAAAATCAACTGATAGAGCTTGATGAAAGTAGAAGGAAGGCCTTTGATCGCTTCATGAAGAATCAATAGAAGGTTAAAAGAAGATTCAATAAAGGCTCACCCAAGGAATTTTCAAAAAGGCAATCTTGTCCTCATGTGGAATGGAAGAAATGAAAAACCGGGAAAGTATGGCAACTTCAACAATTTGTGGTTGGGTCCATACAAAATTGAGAATGTTTCAAGTGAAAAAAATTTCTACATGAGTCACTTGGATGGTAAAAAACTGCAATCACTTGTAAATGTGAAAATCCTAAAACTATTCTTCAAATATAACATTTGATTCCATGGGGTGTCCAGGTTCAAATGAATAAGCTCTTTAACATGAGCATCATGATTACTTTTCATGCATTTCATTTCAATTGTATGCATTATAATTGGGCTTCATGAATCTAGTCAATTCCTTCATTGTCAGTATTCTCTTCTAATCATGATCTATCTCATTGGTATCAATGTACTTTCCTAATTTTATTTTATTTTACACGGGAATGGACAAGGAACTTGTGTCTTCATCCATCTCTAGGATCATGATTGTGTCTTCAACTTAATAGGTTTTCATATTCTAGATTTCTCATGCACTCTCGCATAGAGTATATGTCCTTGAGTTGGAGCCAGTTGTTACCCCTCATATTTGAATCAGGGTAACCCATTTTTCTTTGTCAAGTTGTCCCAACATCTAAGTTGATCATGTACACATTTTTTAGCTAATGTCCAAGCCCAGTGTTCCATAATCAAGTTGTAACTTCACAAGGGCCTCTATGATGTGTCATGATGAACAAAAATTCATGATAATGTAACATTTGTATTTTCACTATACCATGATCATTGATTCAAGTAAAGTGTTTTTTAACTTGGGTTGTTTCTCTATACCCTTCTGGTTGGCCATGGAATGTCCTTCCAGATTCTATTTCAAGGCTATTCATGTCATTATGGCTCATGCTAACCATTTTATAGAGATTATTTATGGTCAAGTTGTGTGTGTGAGGGTCTTGGAATGGATCTATTGAGACACATCACTTAGAGTTCCCCTAGTTTTTTTCACTTTACCCTTTGTAAAAGTTGTGCTATATTATTGTACAGGTTCTATACCTAGAAACCACACTTCCCTTTATCCTAAGCATGGATCTATGTATGTATGTCACACTTTGGCCTAGGTGATTATTTCCTTAGCACTTGGGGTTATTTGATATGTATTTGGCACTTGAGATCATGTGAAACACCTTCATATGGAATACTCTCTCCTTCTACATATTTTGATGGACTTACATGAAGGAGGGGGACTCACTAGAACACCTAGCCTTATTGAGGGTTACTTTACATCCATCGTGGACTATGAGAGTATGGATCATCATCTTCATTGGAGCACTCCTTCATTTGGCACATATTTGGAGTCATGCATCACCCCATTGGAGGAGTTGTCCCCTTCTTCATGAGGTTAGTGGCACTATTTATTGGACATGGAGCTTGTGTGAGGTGGGGTTTGGCCCTTTTCTTCTTGGATATGACCGTCGACATGCTTTGAGGAGGTAGTTTCACCTTGGAGACTTCATTATTGGACCATTGTAGCACTCTTGGAGGAGTAATCCACTGAATCACCATTTTGAGCATGTGGTTTTGATAAACCATGATCTTCTCCCTTTTGATGGGGAATGAAATGTAATGTCATCTTCATTTGTTAATTATAGACATCATTTAATGATTTCCTAGTGGTATTATGTACATGCATGCAACATAGCATTAATGAATTGGATCCCATTAGAACTCTGCAGTTAAGCATGCTCAGGATAGAGTAGTACTGGGATGGGTGACCACTCGAGAAGTCCAAATGTTTTACATGCCTATGGAATTTTATAAACTTGGTCCAATTTATCCCACATGCATCATGGGAATTGTTATCCTCTCACTCTCTCATATATAATTGAGGTGAAGGAGGCCCTTTAAGAACACAATGGAGTGTGGTGTAAAGATTGTTGCGAATGAAGCATAGCCAACATCTCTTTATTTTCAGAGATAGGCTACCCCATTATGTCAGTTTGTGTTCTACAGTGTTTTTTCTTTCTTTTTCATTAATAGAAGTTGGTTTTCACCATATTTTTCTATTCTCCGCATTATCTCTATAGTGTATTTCCTTGTTATATATCGGTTATATTTTTTTGTCTTCATGTCGTTCCCAAAATAATGTGGATCAGTGGTATCAGAGCAAGTTTCTCCTTGTCGTTTCTCAGAGCAGGTCCCCAACGAGGTCAGGGTATAGAGATTTGGGTCTCAAGCTAGTTTCACTTGAGGACAACTTCTCTCGCTATCCCAAGTGACCTCCCATGGTGGAAGAAAATAGAGATGACAAAGTAGGAGATTCTTTCAAGACATTGCTCAAGGAAGCCCTAGTGTGACAGAGGAACGAGATGATGGAAACAATTTCTCATATCCTTCAAAGGCTACCGATGGCGGTGGTCGAGGCATCTTTGACAAGAAGCCATTTCCCAAGTGCGAGACCCTTCAAGGTACAAGTCAATTTTGATATCCCCTTATTGAAGCACGGATAGATGAAAATGCTCTAGAAAAATGGTTGAATCTACGAGAAGCTTATTCTCTATCCAAAAAAATTCCAACAGTGAAAAGATCACCTTAGCGCTCCTTAAAGACCTTCCCCATGTAAGAGCTTGGTGGGAAGGTTACTGGGATAGGTACATCGTGGATGAATATACACTATTTGGGAGAGAACCTGTTAGCACCAGAAGTCAACTTTGGATTGTGGCAGAGGTAAGCCCAGTACCCATCATTTTGTATGTCACAATGAATAAATTTAAGGGTGGTCTAATGGACACAGTCTCGAGATTATATTGCTTCAACTCAGAAAATTGGGTTGGCATACATAGACAAGTGAGGTCTTAGTCTAACTTCAGTGAGTGATTTTTTGCATAGTGGTGAGTAGGGGGAAGAACCTAAAGAAGACGAAGTGGTCTGTTGTGGACGTCTGGTCTTTCGGCAACCAAGGGAGAAGAGAACTCGAAAGACAAGATCTTTTTGACTCAGATCTACAGGGAATTAAATGAAATTATCATGAACTGAAATTAATCATACATCACAATTCAATGGTAATCGCCCAACTGGATCATCCATGCCTAGGTCATTCAATGTTGGAAGGAAAGAAACACAAGGAACTGATTAAAACTAATAGCAGTGTCACTGTGATCAAACATACATCACACAAACACAACTATCCTCGGTTGGATCTTCCATGATCGAGTGTTCTAATACAGTCGTTACAAAGAGATGAAAAGGAAACTGACTTTAATTAGACAATAAGTCTCAAATACATAACATAACCAGAGAACCAGAGGCTTTTACTAAAGCTTTACAATCGGGAGCTCTGCTCAACCATTGACCATCAAAAAGTATCAAAATGAATCCTATATACTCAGAGCCACTCGCCACTGACAGAAAAGGAGTGGTTGAGTCATTACATTCAAAGCTTTACGTGTGCATGATCTTTTTTCATATTGTGCATGCGGTCTCTTGTCTGACACGGGCTCATATCGGCATGGCTCTTGCAGGGAAACCTGTCCGTAGGGGTACCACGGGTTGACTGCTCCAGACCCTCCATGCCTTCCATTTATGGATTGAGCTGAGGTTTCAACCACCTGCTCAATTTACATTAACTGCTTTTCCTCGGAGAGTGGCCAAGATGAAATGCTCAGGGGACGACCATGTGTCTACTCTCCAAGGCTCAGAGGCTAGTTTCCCTTTCTTTTGGCTCCACCCTCAATGTAACCTAGGGCCATGACCTTGCGCCCATATTCAAAGGCATTTTAGCATTTCACGTTTTGGGGGTTTTCATATGGCTCACCTTTGGATTCCTCAATCCTCGAAATCGTGAAATATCTTATCTGACCGACGGTCAGATCTACTCCACAATCAATGGTTGTGATGCTTCTCCTGGACCCTGAATTAGTCTTCTATATGCTACTGGGTTTGGTTGCTTCTCTTAAAACCTTCTTTCACATGACCACGGGTCATGACCCGATGCCTATCTCCAAAGGCGTTTCTAGATTTCGATTATCAGATATTCTCACATGCTAAGCTTTAGAATTCCCGACACGCGATTTTACAAAATTACCCACCCAGATGAACAGTTGGATCTGCCCTAAAACTGACAGCCAAAATGATTCCTCGAAGGCCTCAAGTCGCCATCTCTACACAATGGGTGCCAACCTTCTTTCTTGGACCCATTCACCACACGACCAGGGGCTATGACCATGGGCCCAAACTTTCCAAGGCATTTCGGGACTTCACATTTCGGGAGTTTTCACTCCTCTTGATCTCCAATGTCCTGATCTGCGAAACTGTGAAATCTTTTATCTGCTGCCACATGCTCCGCTAGTTGGACAGCTCAGATCTATTTCGCAATTTTGTATTTTGCAAAAATTGCTTGTAGCTCATTTCAAAACCCCTGAAACCCGATTCTGCAAAATCATTCAATCAGTTGCCACCTATTCCCACTGGATCGGATGGCCCAGATCTTTACTTTAATCAACGGCTGCGATCTTTTTGCAATTTCTCACTTCATGAGTTCTAAAGACTCTGATCTCTGACTTTCCCGTCTCACTAAATCGTAACTCTGTCTGACGTTATTCCTCGTGTAACTCTGTGATTGCGATCACCCGATGGTCGTTGATCTGATCTGCTTGGAGGATCTTTGTCGTTGAAGGGTGGTCTTGCTCGCTGACTTGAATTGAATCCATATTAAAAGCTTCAAGTGTTGCGCTTAGTGTTGATGATTGCGGCCTATGTTGATCACTTGAATGACTGGATAAGGGCTTGGAAAAATAAAAGGATCAATAACAGAGGAAAAAAAAAGAGAAAGAGAAGATTGACTTAGGGAAAACAGAAAGGCTTAGGGTCGATACTTCTCAGGCAAGCTGACAAGGAAAATCAATTCGATCAAACGGATGGAGGCAAACAACAGAAAAACTAGTGAAAGGAAAACCTATGATCGGGTCTGCAAAAGGAGGAAAAATAGGCAAAAATTACAGACCAAGGTAGAAACCACAGCTCACAAGACCTTGACAAGTTTATGTGATAACAGAACCCACTTTAGAAACCTTTATAGATTCCCTAAAGGAGGAGTTCTACCATGTCAGAAACTATGATGAGCAATACATGAGATGGATAAATTTGCGTCAAAAAAGAGACCAGACGGTGTCGGAGTACACCAACATATTTCATACCTTGCACTCAAATATGGGTATCAAAGACTAAGTGGCACCTATTTTTTAAGTACTGCGGTGGTCTACACAGGTACATCCAAACTGAGATGGATTTCTTGGGAATCTCCTCACTAAGAGCTACTTATCGATATGCAATCAAAATTGAGCAAAAATTCAAGTAGCAGAGTAAGTGGGAGAAGCATGGAGAAGGAAAATCTAACTCACCTAATGAAGGACGGAGCAAGAAAGGCCAACCTAAAGAGAGCTAGTCCCATATGCAGGAAAAGAAGGGTAACAGGAAGTCTAAGAAAGACATTGAAAAGTGATGTGACTTACACAACAACCCTTGGCACAACACTAATTAATGTCGCTCAATATAGTCCCCTTATTGAAGGATAGATAGATGCAGATTCTCTAGAAAAATGGTTTAATTTGTTAGAAGCTTATTACTCTATCCAAAAAAATTCTGATAGTGAAAAGATCACCTTCGCGCTCCTTAAATACCTTCCCATGTCAGAGCTTAGTGGGAAGGTTACTGGGATAGGTACATCGTGGATGAATCTACACTATTTGGGAGATAACCCACTTTGGAAATCTTTGTATATTCCCCAAAGGAGGAGTTCTACCATGTCGGAAACTATGATGAGAAATACATGAGATGGACAAATTTGCGTCAAAAAAGAGACCAGACGGTGTCGAAGTACACCAACATATTTCGTACCTTACGCTCAAATCTAGGTATCAAAGACTCTAAGCGGCACCTGGTTTTGAAGTATTGTGGTGGTCTACACAGGTACATCCAAACAGAGATGGATTTCTTGGGCATCTCCTCACTGGGAGATGCTTATCGATATGCAATCAAAATTGAGCAGAAATTCAAGCAACAGAGTAAGTGGGAGAAGCATGGCAAAGGAAACTCTAACTCACATAATGAAGGACAGAGCAAGAAAGGCCAACCTCAAGAGAGCCAATCCCATATGCAGGAAAAGAAGGGTAACAGGAAGTCTAAGAAAGACACTGAAAATTGATTTGAGGTACGCAAAAACCCTTGGCACAACACTGATGAATGTCTCTCAATACAGTCATTAGTGGTAGAGCTCAAAGACAAAGAGCCAAACCCCGACTTGGACCCTGATTCATAAAATAATAAAAGGAGACAAATCATTGATGTAGAACATGTTGTTGTTTTCACAACTACAACAATCCAACCAGAAGAGAATCCAGAGGAGGGGGGGTGCCTCTTCCATTCACAGATGTGGGTGAAGGGAACCCCATTGCATTTTATTGTTGATAGTGAAAGCCAAAAGAACATCATCTCAGTAGATTTTTTCAAGCAATTGGATTTTCCAACAACGCCGCACCCACAGCCATACAACATCAGGTGGCTTCTCCAAGGTCAATATCTTCGTTTCAGCCAGCAATGTCAGATGTCATACGGCATCAAGCCCTTCAAGTATGAGGTATTGTGTGATGTTTCCCCACTGGAATTATGTGATGTTATATTAGGCCAACCATATATGTGGAGGCATCATGTTGTTTATGAGTCTTGACCCCATAGCGTCATTGTTACTCTGGGGGGTTAGCTATACAGGATACCAGAGATAGTTCTGACTATTGTCCCACCAAAACAATGCCACAAAGTAATCTCTCATATTGCAAAGTTTAGCCTCTTCACAATACGATCAGAAGGTGAACAGAAGGACATTGCAACCATTGCAGCCTCATCCCAAGACCTTTCTATCCAAAAAAATCATATCGACAATATTGTAGAAGAGCACCAAGATGGTCTTACTGCACCTACGATGGTGCCTCCACACTGCCAAGTCAAGAAAGGTTATAACATAACCCTTCATACTCTTCATGTTGCATATTCATCGACAGTGTAACACCATGTTTCCCCCAGTCTGTAAAAATAACTATACTGGCCAAGTATTGTAGCAAACTCAGAAATGTGAATGTGTGATGTGAATGGACCTTGTGAAAAAGGTCGATGAATGTAAATAATATTATGAATATATATATATATTGCAGGATTGTTGAGAGGGGGGATGTGCTGAAAAAGAGACCACGATGGCTGAAGAAAGGTGGTGGAAGGCACCTGGAATGGTGGCGTTAACTTCCACCGAAACCAATATTGTATTTGGACTTCATTGGCCCGGAGAACCAAGAGCGGCTCGCTGGCCCCAAATTAAATGACTCGTCAGGTTGGTAGGTAAATGGCTCCTCATGAGTAATGAGGGATGGGGGTGAACCACCCATCCGTAGAGTCCTCATACCTGACCACCTGCGAGGAAGATCGTGCCACACACAACCTCACCGAAAAGAGAAAAGGTAGGAAGAGTGTGCGAATCAAGGGCAGACGTGAGGGAAGGAGAAAGAAGAAAGAAATCTAGAAAATACAGAGTGAGTGATAGCGGAGAAGAAGGAGAGTAACCTTCGTTCTCGGTCACTGGCGAACAGAGACTCAGTCTCGCAGCATCGTGGTCTCATCTTGGGGGTGGCTAGTGGTAAATCCATTTGGAATCGCTGAGCCTACGGTTGGGTGGAAACGAGCACCCCTCTCAGCAGTTGCATCACCTGGTGTTTTTCTGATAAGTGTTATATCTTGTATCTTGAAGTTTATATGCTAACATGTATGTTCATAGTCTGTGCAATTATGAGTGGTTTCAGTATAAGACTATCTACATGGTGTTTTGATCAGAAATGATGGCTGCATGTTTTTATTGGAAAGACCACGTATGGCTTATGTTTATATATGTATATATATGATGAACTAATACAGATTTTCAAGTCTGCTCTCGAGAGATTTGTTTCTGTGTTTGTCCTACCTGATGCCTTGGATAGATTTCCTCACGATGGTACCCTTTTGAGACCACTTCCTTAACTTCGAGAAGACCTTCCAGTCTGGTCTTCAAAACCTGGTGTAAATTACCTGAGGACCCGAAGGAGGATGTTATAGTTTAAGTCTTAAACTCTTGCACAAGGGAGAATGGTCCTCGTAGATCCCAACATTTCGGCATTTCAGTACCTGGAGTACCCAAGGGCGAGTCCCCTTGCACTCACAAGTCCTGAAATCCCGAAATGGCAGCGTGTGGATAAGTATCGATTGACGGACAAGATCCTGTCGGAAGATCTGAGGTCAATCGCAACCGTTAGATTGGAGGAAGAAACGAGGGTGTTAAATGCCTCAACCTCTTTCTTTTATCTTCGTGAGTACCGAAGAAATCAGACCATAGATCCAAAGGTCCGTGAGAGTACCTGAACCATTCATTCATAAGGGCACATGGTGATTGGTAAGTGTTTTGGCGTTTCGGCACCCAGAGTATCTAGGTGCAAGTTTTTTTGCACTCGTGAGTCCCGAAACCCTGACCCGCAAAATCCTGAAATGGCAGCGTGTGGATAAGTATCAATTGACGGATGAGATCCTGTCTGAAGATATAAGGTCAGTCGGGACCATTAGATTGGAGGAAGAAACGAGGGTGTTAAATGCCTCAACCTCTTTCTTTTATCTTCGTGAGTAGCGAATAAATCAGACCGTAGATCCAAAGGTCCGTGAGAGTACCTGAACCGTTCATTCATAAGGGCACGTGGCGGTCAGTAAGCATTTCGGTGTTTCGGCACCCGAGGAATCAAACGGAAAGAATCCTAGTCATCGCGAGTCGCGAAATCCCGACAACCAAAACCCCGAAATAGTTTAAAGTGTGGATGAGATAGGATATTTCGGCACTTCAGGGCCCGGAATACCTAAGTGCATATTCCCTTGTGCTTGCAAGTCTCAAAATCCCGATGGGTGAAATATCGAAAGGACAATACTCGTGTATGTTGCGATATTCTGGCATTTCAAAAATTGGAATACTCAAGGGCGTATTCCCTTGCATGCGCAAGACCCGAAATCTCGACTTGCGAAATCCCGAAGTATGAAACACCGAAAAGGTCTAGCGTGGGTAAGCCTTGGTGTTTCAGTGTTTTGGCAATCAGGAAACCCAAGGGTTATTCTTCTCGTACTCGCAAGCCCCGAAATCTTGACTTGCGAAATCTCGAAATAGTATAGTGTATTTTAGAGTTCGATGTTTCGAAGTTTCAGCTACCGGGAAACCTAAGTGCGAGACCTCATGTTGTCGCATATCCTGAAATCCCAATGGCAGAAACCTCGAAATAGGGAAGCATGTTTAGAGTTAGTATTTCAGAGTTTCGTCTCCCGGGAAAACTAATTGCGAAATGAGGAAGCATGTTTAGAGTTCGTATTTCGGAGTTTCGGCTCCGAGGAAACCTCGATGTGAGACCTCCTGTCATCACATTCCCTGAAATCCTGACTTGCGAAACCCCGAAGTATGAAACCCCGAAATGAGTATAGAGAAACTAGAATTAATGTTTCGGTGTTTCGGCACGCGGGACATCTAGAGGCAAGTGCCTTGTCCTCGCATATCGCGAAATCCTGATAGGCGAAGTCCTGAAATGGATTAGCACACATGGTTTTGTTGTTTCGTCTTTTCGATGTTCGGGATTCCCAAAGGTTAGTTTTCCTCGTGTTAGCTAGCCGCGAAATTCCAATGGATGAAACCCCGAAATGAACAAGGGAATACCTATATCGCGATTTCTTGTATCGCGAAATTCGATGAGTACCCTATGATAAATCCTATGGCCATAACCGCCGATCAGATGAGTGTGGATAAGGGATGGCGGGATCTGTATCATGTCCCATAGGGACTCGAGGAAATTCTATTCCTCGGTGTAAAGAAGGAAAAAGCCAAAAAAATCTAGTTCCCGTGGTGGGTGTGTTACAGACAGAGTCATCCCACACTCAGGTAGATCATGCAACTAGATTGGTTGAATAGATCCAACCCCTCCAGCAATAGGTTCATGATAGCCTTCAACAAGCTAAGCAAGAAAGCTTCTTCAGCAAGGAAAGCAGCGCACCAAGATTCAGATTTAGTAGAAGTCTCCCTGTATCCCAAGGGAACTTGACGCAATGAGGACCATTTCTTCCTAAGGGGGGAGGAATGATCCAGATGAATCTCGGTGGCCATCCACCTTTTCCACTGAATCACCATTTTGAGCCTGTGGTTTTGATAAACCATGATATTCTCCCTTTTGATGGGGAATGAAATGTAATGTCATCTTCAATTGTTAATTACAGACATCGTGTAATGATTTCCTAGTGGTCTTATGTACATGTCTGCATCATATCGTTAATGCACTAGATCCCATTAGAACTCTGCGGTTAAGAACGCTCAGGCTAGAGTAGTACTGGGATGGGTAACCACCCAAGAAGTCCTAGTGTTTTACATGCCTATGGAATTTTATAAACTTGGTCCAATTTATCCCATGTGCATCATGGGAATTGTTATCCCCTCGCTTTCTCATATATAATTGAGGTGAAGGAGGCCCTTTAAGCACGCAATGGAGTGTGGTATAAAGCTTGTTGCGAATGAAGCATAGCCAACATCCCTTTATTTTCAGAGATAGGCTAACCCATTCTGCCAGTTTGTGTTCTACAGTTTTTTTTCTTTCTTGTTCATTAATAGAATTTGGTTTTCACTATATTTTTGTATTCTCCGCATTATCTCTATAGTGTATTTCCTTGTTATATATCGGTTATATTCTTTTGTCTTCATGTCGTCCTCAAAATAATCTGGATCATCCACCTTCTTGGAGCCACATGTTCCACCTTGGACATCTTATATGCTTAGTCGTTGCACCTTTTGAGGGGACATCCTCAATTGAGGGAGGTTTTTAGACCTCATTCCATAGACCAGACATTGGAGCTTTGACCTAGCATACTTCCCCTTTGGATGGAAATGTCCTACCTTCATGGAGACTATTGTATATGTGGCATAACCACCTCACATTTTTAATGTATTGTTGACCTTATCATCCTTAGGTAGTTAGAGGATAATGGTTCTTTATGTTCTATTAAGCTAGATCTAGGGTTTTAACCAAGGATACTATTATTTTAATGAGAGGGTCATTGAACCTAAACTCTATAGAAGAGGCCATCCTCCTTCGTTATTTTGTTGTTGTTGGAATATTTGAAAGAGTATTCGTTGGATATACAATCATTGAGGATTTTTGGGGGGGAGGGGGATTCATTGAAGGCTTTCTTTCATGTGTAGCTAATATTTTGGGTTCTTCACGCTTGAAGTGGTGTATATTTTTTTGCATGCAAAGGCTAGCAACTTGATCCGTTGAAGAGTAAATATACTACTTGGAGGGAATCTAGTGTGGTGACACCCTATTTTCTCCTTTTCTATTTCATTTTGGGTTTAATAAATTGCATGATATATCTTAGGAATACTTGCAAACATGTTGATTCCAATTCTAGGGTGAAATCAAGTAACGAGTCGAAGGATCATCCTTTAGAATCCCTTCCTCATGAAATTCCTACATTTATTTCCA
>ML794738.1:251508-274438 GCA_009831015.1 Picea engelmannii | reverse complement strand
AGAAATACACATAAACGCAGAGATGCAGCGGAAATAAGACTTCATTTCATTAATAACAAATGATTGAAATATGCTTACAGATGGAAATAAACTAGCTAGGGCGCTGGTAGCTTATCTCTGAGAAGAGATGTGGCTGCTACTCGCATCCGTGAGAAGATGACTACAATGAGGCTCTAGAGGACTTTTTACAATAGACAAGAATGCCAAAAGTCATATACATCCAAAAACCTAACCCTAGGAGATGAAGCACCAAAATTCATGTGGGCCCCGTTTGGGTAAGTTAGTACATCAACTTCCCGGGGTCGTAACTTTTGCATACGATCTCCGTTTTAGGCGTGTGATAGCTCGTTGGAAAGGTATCATCGAGGAGATTCATTTTGGGGGCTCAATATTCTTTTAGATATCATTGAGAACCTCAATCTCAAAAAACCTTCATTTAGGCCCTCAAAATGGCCCCGGAAGTTAAAACCTGCTAAAAATAGTAAATTGCTAAAATTGCCAGAAAACTGTTTTGAGCCAGTCGAAAAAGGTGGGTGGCCACCGATATCCACCTGGATCAATACTGCAGTGATTAAATTCCCAAATGCTTAACAGGAAGAAATGTGTAGTAATTTTGCAACTCGAATGCAGGAGACAGTTGCGCTGCAATAGATCTTGTTTGTTATGTTTTTGTTTCCATTTCAGAGGTTAGGTATTAAAGGGTTCTACAAACAAGGGTTTTCCCTGTGCTATAGCTCTCTGATATACGTGCGGGGTCCAACAATAGTACTCGGCCCAATATCTCAAGGCACCAACTAAGGAGGCTAGACCGTGCCCTTCGCCGTACTACTCGGGTACTAGAGAGTATTTTCCTAAGTATTGTTCTTGATGGCACTATAGCAGTCACGCGGTCGATCAGTTTATCTATGGAGGGATTCAAGAGATCTAGGTCGATCTGTATACAGTTGTTGTCTGATGCGCTACCACTCGAAGGGGTACCAACGGGGGTTACAAGGGTGGCCAACAGATGTGAACTTAAGTACCACTTGTATTTATTCCGTGTATGAATCCATGACCGCGGGTTTATGCGCGTAACAACAAATCTTTCTAGCTTAAAGACGTTGAAATTTGTCTCTACCCTGAAGAAAAAAAAAATAACCCACAATTTTCTGTCGAGGAAGGTGCTCTGATACCACTTGTAATATTACAGATATAAAAAGTATGCAGAACATAAATAAATAGCTAGAAATGGCAGATGAACAACAATAAAATCAAAACAATACCACAATAATACCAAAATGATACCATAATAACACCAGAAAGAGCACTTTGATTACTGAGAGCAATGTTCACTTTCCTCTTCGAGGGGGCAACCTCTAGCAGAGTAGAGCTCTATTACAATAATATCCAAGACAAAATTTCTCATACCCTCGAATCCTATTTATACTAAATATGTCTATCAAAAGAACCATCTAGAGGAAGATCCTTCTAGAAGCGAAAGCTTCTATTAGGTCTTCTTACATTGGACTTATTCTTCCTTATTGTTAGGCCTTATTAATATTGACCTTTATTACATGGAAATATATTATTCTACCTACGTGAGGGGTTATGTCCCTAACAGTTACAACCTTTTCCCTATTTGCAAGGGTTGAATCTCCCTTTTCCTCCCTGAAAATATATTTTAAAATCTCATTTTTCAAGATGTACGCTTCTCTCCTTAAAGAAACCCACGTAGATATGTGACTTGTTAGTTAGCAACCCGCATACATGATTAATTGGCTCAAAAAAAACTATAATTCCTAATATTTCAGGCGGAGTTAACGAGTTCCCTAGGTTCTCGACCTCCTATTGCCTGTCCATAACTACTCCAACTGACAAAAAGGAGTATAAAAGAGAGTCTTGGGATGGAGGAAAAGCATGATCAAAGAGATGCAACCTTATGTTGGCAATTTCATAATAGCCCTGTAAGCCCATGTTTCCCTATATTTATGAGATTGTCTCACCCCACCCTCTCAAAAACCCTTGTTTTCAAGATTTGTGTTTCCTTTATCTCATCGGGAAGAAGTCAATTACTTCCTTGGACCCACTGAAACACGGAACTTTGGAGGAAGTCCTTATCATCTCAGGCCTTGGGTGGAGGAACTTGGAACCTTCTTTTGGGATCGTGCCGCAACCATTATAGGTTGTAACCAACTCCTTTTGTTTTTTTCAATAAAATAACTCTCATTATCATCGGATTCTTTGTGTTAATTCAATATTTTCATGATATTATGTCTGTTTTATTTGAATCTAGCATAGCATTTGAATCGATCATATTTAGTTAGTTAGCGGATAACTAATTTCTTGCAGTTTCATGCTTCTTTGGTTGCAATACTTTTAGAAGATTGTTGCCAAGGATTCTTGGAGTGAAAGACCTCGAACGGGATCTACTTCAAACGTAGGGTTCCATGTATGTTTCTATTTCTTTCTTCTAAAAGTTAATTTCTGTAGGTAGTTACTTTTGTTTGATTATTTAATTAGAGTTGAGAGGCATCTTTTAAGGGCATTGCTCTGTTGTGGCTCGTGACCGAAAGCCATAGGATTAAAATTTCATAGCAGTATGCTCTAAAGTGTTAAATCCTTTACTTTTCAAAGTTATATCTTGTGTTGGGTTTTGGGTTTTCTCCCTACCATGTCAATAATATTTTTCTTCAAAAAGGCTTTAGGTTTTCTCTCTTCCAAAGTGACCAATGATTTTGCCACCATGAAATCGAAAATAACTCTTTGCCATGTCAATAATATTTTTTTTTTTTAACTTTGGATCTTCTCTCTTCCAAAGTGACGAGTGGTTCTACCACCATGAAATCAAAAATACACAACCTCTTACCTTTGAACAAAAAACTTATTTCTAGGAAATAGTTTAATTATATACTTCTATCCTTCATAACTAATTTCTTACAATGTCCCACAAGTTACACAAAATCCATATATTAGTACATATAAGTATTTTTTTTATTTTCTTAAACGTAACTAAATCATTTTTATCATACTTAACATCAACATCCTCTTTCCCAATCCATTAGCTACCTTACTCTATTTACCTAACTTATATTTTAATACAAATAACTCTATCAATGTTATATACTTCAAATTTTGCTTAACTTGCATGTTAATAAATAAATAGTAACAAAGTGTAAAACAAGGAAATATGTAAATTGTGTCAAAGTAATAAAATATCTAAAACTCATGTTAAGAAATAAATATTAACAAAGTGTAAAACAAAGAAATATGTAAATTGTGTCAAAGTAATAAAATATCTAAAACTCCAACAGTAAAACCAAATGTTCCCAAAAAAATGCAAACCTATGCTAAATGTAAAGTTTAGGTTTAACCTTTCATTTAGGACAAATCTCTCAACAAAAACAAAAAGTACATACAAATATTTTTTTATTTTCTTAAACATAACTAAATCATTTTTTATCATACTTAACATTAACATCCTCTTGCCCAATGCATTAACTGCCTTACTCTCTTTACCCAATTTATATTTTAAAACAAATAACTCTATCAATGTTATACACTTCAAATTCAACTTAACTTGTATATTAATAAATATTAACAAAGTGTAAAACAAAGAAATATATAAATTGTGTCAAATAATAAAATATCTAAAACTAAAACAGTAAGACCAAATGTTCCCCAAATGCAAACCTATGCTAAATGTAAAGTTTACTAAAACAGTAAGACCAAATGTTCCCCAAATGCAAACCTATGCTAAATGTAAAGTTTAACCTTTCATTTATAGGACTAATCTCTCAACCAAAAAGTGGCGTTTTTGTTAAATGTGTTAAATCAGTGATATGTTCATAGTATATCCAAATATATTGCACTAAATCTAAACATTCTTCTTTAAGTAAAGGCAAACCCTATGCTAAGGAGTTGTATTTATTGAATTAATCTCTGTACAAATATGTAGCAATCTTATTTTATTTATTAAATTAATTTGAGCAATTTTTTTTTAAGCATTGTTACTTTTAAATTTAAGTTGATAATCTTATTTTTTTAGATTTAGAAGAATTGGTAATTCAATCGAATTATCTAGATTAGAAGAGGTTTAGGTTTAAATTTAGTCGGTTGTCATCTGAACTCTTTTATTCTTATTATAACGAGATAAATTTCACTTTGTGAGAATTGAACTTTGGTGGAAAAGATAACAAACATGCTACCCAACCAAACCTAAAGCTAAGAACCACATTTTCACCCTACCAAGAGTGACAGCCCATATGCCCATAATTATACACCAATCGCTGGGCGGAGGAGGTCCCTTGTCCCACAGACAAGGGATCTCATACACCAATTTGGTATGGCTTGACCCGTGACCTTAAAAATAAATTATTATTATTATTATAGAACAAAAAGCTTGATATCCATATGCAGGCTAACCTCCACTAGTTCAGCTCAGCGCTGCTATTCGAGCTTGCAATCAATCTTCTTGCATGATTATGGCATCGATGTATCAATCCATGGAAAGGATGGAGTAACCAGGATGGCAGCTCTCTTCACACCAGTCTCTAGATCTCCATTTTGGATCGAAAGGCTCCTATCTCCATCTCTAGCCCCTTCCCAAGCGTGGAAAGCGACACTAGCAAGAAGCAACGCTGCCTCGCATGGTCCTCCTCTCCCAACTCTATTTGATTTTGTTGCTATGGGAGTTTCTCAGACAGACGCAGTCACAACATCTTTCAGGGAAGTTCTCACCTCCAGTGTCCCTTCTGGACAGCTTCCCCACGACCGTTCCCTCTTAGGGAATCTCACAATGGAAAAGATGACCTCTCCCTCCATTCTTGTGGCGAAGGAACCGTTGGTACAAAATAAATTCTATGAAAAGTATTTTCTGATACGCTGCTTTAATTGTTTCTACCCCAGTTAGTTGATCTCCACTGGTGGATTTCCCAAACCTGGAAACCCTACTTCTCGAAGGAAGCCTACATATGTTACTTCTCGAAGGAAACCCCCAACTTTAGAACTAAATTAGATTGAACGGAGAGATCCAAAGGAATGACGGTTTTCTGCAAGCTAGCCTACATATGTTACTTCTCGAAGGAAACCCCCAACTTTAGAACTAAATTAGATTGAACGGAGAGATCCAAAGGAATGAGGGTTTTCTGCAAGCTAGCCTACATATGTTACTTCTCGAAGGAAACCCCCAACTTTAGAACTAAATTAGATTGAACGGAGAGATCCAAAGGAATGACGGTTTTCTGCAAGCTAGCCTACATATGTTACTTCTCGAAGGAAACCCCCGACTTTAGAACTAAATTAGATTGAACGGAGAGATCCAAAGGAATGAGGGTTTTCTGCAAGCTAGCAACAATGGAAATCCCCAATGGATCCATTCATCACTTTTCATGAAGAACACCAAACTCTCAGCGTTGTGCTTGGACACATATCAGAGGACACATATCAGAGAAATTGATTGTCCTGGGTATGAATTACCTGTGAAATTTCTTTAGCAAATTCTAAGATAGACCAAGGCTGAGAAAGTTTGTTTCAAGTTACAAAGAATGTGGGAGATTAAGTCAAAAATTTCATATCACAAAGAAAAGAAAACAGGATTTACTGCAATAACAAAAGACGTTCTCATAGGGAAATTATTTTTATTAACATGCAGGGGAAACTGCCCCTAGGATGATTTTCAGTGCAGCCCTGGGCATTGTTTATGTCCTGACTATAAATTACCCTATCATACTTTTATCTTAAACTCTGAAATAGATGGCGAATTTGTTATGTTGAATTCGTTTTCGGGACGGGGAACGGCGAGGACGAGGGACGCATCCCCAGACAGCTAGAACGCACCCGAAATTTTTCAAGTTACAGTGTATATAGAGAGCTAGAACGCACCCGAAATTTTCAAGTAGTTGTTTCAATCTTTTAAGCATAACAAGCAATACTATATAGTATTATGCACAACCTTTATATTTGTCAATTCTGTTAAAAAGCTCAATCAATTTAAAAAAGAGTTGAGTGACATTTCATTATTGGTTGCTAGACATGAGAAAAATACATTTTAAATTTAGGAAACTTAAGTGAGAACTGTCTCTATAGTGGTTTTTCTTCCTCATATTTCTTGTTAATGATGATTATGTTAAAACATAAAAGGCATTCCCTTCTCAATCGGTTTTGCATATTTTTATAGTTGTGTTGAAAACCAGGGGCCTCCTCTGGAAGAGAATGAAGCTTGACGTATTGACAGCTTGTCTTATGCGCAATCTCCCTTCATCATCTGGTCTTCTGGTTTCTGCTACTTTCGTCAAAACCAATATCGTCGGGTTAACCGCTTTACTCTGCTTAGCTTCCTGAAGCCTATCACTCGAAGTCCATCGAGCCCTTTCAGCAGTTCTATCTGAAGCCTATAGCGGGTTTTAGGCGAATCTCTGCAGCTACAACTGCCCTATGCGGCCTCCTTGCCTAGCGGGACTTACTACCACTGCTCAGCAGACGCTTTACACCCAACTACCAACAACCTTACCAACAGGTAAGCAACTCAGCCTTAGCAGTACCAAGGAACAACGGATGCAAATACAGGCAAATAAATGAAGTCACAATGTGCGCATAATAGAGAGACAATAGACAAGCATCAGAGATGAAATACAAGCGGAAGTCTTTATATTAACAGAGCATAAGAACCTCGGGTATTACAATATATTTGTGTCAGATGCACAGATAACAGACTCTGAGCAGGATGCTCTTTCGCTCGACTCACAGAAAGACACAAAGCTTCTGACAGGAGGGAAGCTTAGAGACTCAAGACTGACTCACACAAATTCGGTTCTCCCAAAATGAGCTCTTGCCTTCCTTTTATACAATTTTGAGGCAAAAGAGTCATGATGAAGCATCAAACCAGAATAGACTGATGGACCTACATGTTGTCCACTCGATCCTACTTTTCTGATTCGGCAGAGATATTCACGCAGGAATCTCTGACCAAATTATTACTTTATTTCAAATCACACCGAAAGTAGAGTACTATGATAGATTTGTCGGGGTTGTCACGCAGGATTCCCTGATCAAATCACCGAAAGTAATTTCAATAGTAAATCTGACAAGGTGATCGTGCAAGATTCCTCGACCAGAGTACAGACACACATGACTAAACAGTAGAGTATCTTAGAAATGTGGGTCAATCCGCACCAAAAGTCGGAGAAGTGCTTCGAGTTTCCAAGATTTTATTTTTTATTGACATGACACTATTAAGACTCGGACTATGTACAAAGTGGAGGTTGTTAAGGTAACCCACGGAACCCGGATGACACCACTGTCGGCCATCTAGACACGAGATATTACAATGTGGAATTTATTGGTAAACCCACGGAAAGCCGTCATTCAAGGGGATGATCATGGAAATGTCTGAAGTTGTATGGGTCCCAATGTTGAGTGAAGATTTCTCAGACTAATTCAGGATCAATATTATATGATCTTCCTTGATGTAATAAGAATTTAGTCCTTATGATCCATGGATGTTTTTCTTGGATGAACATCATTTTGTATTCTTCTTCAGAAAATAAGTCAGAAATGGTATTTAATTCTCTGTTATGAAAGAGAAACATGATTCCCACTTCAGAAACATCTGGATTTATCCCAACTGGATTTAGGCCAAACTGATGCCACCATTCCATTAACCAATCTGGTTCTGGCCAATTTCTGAAACTATGTGCAAATTTGACCATGCAGTAATAATACTTATATCTATCTGTCCAGAGATAGATATTAAACCACATTGCTTTATACTGCTGATAATTTATACCAAATAAGTTTTCATTTGGATCATTATTTGGCCAGTCTTGGATAGTTCTCATTCTGTTGATTTGGAAAAAGTCATATGCAGGAGTATTAACCCAGCTGCTTGTTGGATGATCATAATATTGTCTGTCTACAACCCTTAGTCTACTTAGGTCTCCTATTTCAATCAATTTTTCTCTAGATGAAATAGTGATAGGCTGATGCATTCTCCCAAGAACATGCTGAGGGGGGAGTACATTTATATTTGTGTTTCTTGAGAAGCCTGGTAATCCCAACTCAATTTTCTCAGAATGTCTGAGCTGCCATGAAGGAATCCAATTTTCTTTGAATGTATCCCATGGAGTAGAATCATCCAAATAATGTGTAACAGGACAATTTCTCCCATCATCAAAAACTTCAACTAATACCATGCTTTTCTTATAATAAGCAATCTGCATACATGCTTTGGAAATGAAGGGCATTTTAATTATTTTAGCAAGATTGTCTCCAAATTTCGGCATGGTAATGAAATACCCTGGCTTATTATTAGGGCATATACAAGAACCATGAGGTTCTACTGCAGAAAGAAATGGAGTGCCCAAAATGCAATCAACTGGTAAATCTGAGATTTGAAATTTCATTCCTAAGGCATAGTCTTCAATCAATAATTTGCCTTTAGGGATTTCATATTGAAAATCAGTATTCATATTTCCTAGTCCCGTAGCAGATCCAAAACTAGGAAGCCAATATTTAGCAGGTATTAAATCTTTATGAAGTAAATTCAGATCAGACCCTGTGTCTATGAGAGCAGTAAGAGAAAAGATTTCTTGGTTTATCTCTAACTGAATCTGAACATAATACTTCTGATATTTTATGGGCAAAACCTGCACACCTGTTATTCCTTGCATTTCTGTTGTCGTTTGCTCCTATAAAATTGTTTCAAAAGGAGCATCTTCGAGAGGAGGAGGAATAGATTCTAATTTTTCTTTGATGGTTTTTATTTCTTGTCTGGCCCAAGAGTCTATCTTGAAACTGAATTCAGCATCTCCTTCAAGCCTCCTGACTTTCTCTTTTAATTCACAGACTTCTTTTTTAAGAGAGAATACTTCTTTTGCCAAATCAGTAACAGAGGTATTTTGCAACTTTGGCTCTCTGTTAAACTTGATATAAGTCTTAGTGTTTTTATCAAAAGAAGCATTTAAAAATAAACGCTGTCTTTTTTAATTTTCAGAGGATTTTCCCCTTTGTTCTACTTTAACTGTTTTGATAAACGTTTCAAGAAGAGAATTTTTCATGTCCCCTTCTGGAAGACCTTTAATTTGGGCAAGCATCTGTGCTTCTTGATCCCCTGTGTCTTGGAACATACAGACCTTCAATTTTTCCAGCTGTATTTGTTCTGGTTTTGAATCAGAACTGCCAGAACTGCTTTCACAAGTACAGTAATTTGGATTATTGCAATTACACTGTTGATTTATAAGAATATCTTCATCTGAAGTTGAATCAAACTGAGATGTGCTAGTAGATGAATAACAGCAACCTTTTCGTAGAAGATGAACTTCTTTTGGTCTGAAAGGGTTGTGAGGGCAGGAATTTGTATCATGATTTGTGGCTCCACACCTATTGCATCGAGTTTTTAATGCTAATTGCTTCTTTTCTAGAGCCTCTTTTGCCTTTTGGGCAGAGATTTTGCCTTTTGATCTTCTAGAGGCTTCATTTTCTGGACAATCATGGGCATAGTGTCCAGGTTTTCCACAAATCCAGCAGACTATTCTTTGTTTGGCCTCATGCATATGAGTCCTGAGCCCGATATCTTTTGGCTCATAATAATGGCTACTAGGTTTATCTCGATACCTAGCTTTATATTTTCTATTCTTTTCTCCCTTGAGATCTTTTGGTCTTTTTCTTCTTTTTCTTGCAGGGTTTGTGAGGTATAATCCATATTGTTCACAGATTGATTTCTGATCAGGGAGATATGAGGACTTAGACACAGAATTTTGTACTTTCATGCTAGTACAGAGTCCTATTAGGGCTTTGGTAATCAGAGAATATATTTCTCCCCAAGTATATAACTCATAAGGAAGTTTAAATACTTCTTCCATTTTCAGATATTCAACAAACTTACTTGGGAGGGCTGCTAAGTAAACTTGTTTCCATTGCAGATTTTTGCTTTCTTTTACTTCAAATATTCTTTGTGTCCATTCTTTATGAAACTGTTCATATTCTGACATTTTTCTACATTTCATATTCATCAGAACAATTTCATGTTTATCAGCAATTTCATTCTCAGTTCCACACCAGTGCTCAAGAATCAAAGTAGTAAGAGCACCTATCATATTATTTACTGGACTACCATCAGTGTGATAAACAATATCACCTTCTTCATCTTTTAGGGTTTCTGATTCCATTTTTGAGATCATTAATGGAGAGGAAATAACTTCCCACCATTTACTGAGTGTTCCTGTAAAACACTGTATAATAGTTTTGCATGCCTCAACTTTAGTCTTTCCTTTCATACACATGATTTTATATGAGATGTACATTCTGTCAATCATCTGTCTAACTTGTGCAATAGACAGATTATCAATGTTCCATTCTTGGAACCAATCCTCAGCAAAGGTTTGTGTATCTGGAAGTTTACCCTTTCCGATAAGATCAGGGGCTGATGGTCTGTTAGAATGGGGAGGAACATTCTCATATGATGGATTCTTGATGGTTACTAGAGAATGTTGATCTTTAGAATCTTTTGAAGAAGATTCAGGAATCTCTTCTTCAGGAGGAAAATGAAAAGGGAACTTTTTTACAGATTCTATCTCAGAGGGTTTATATACAGGAGATAGAATGGAGATATGAGAACTGGGAAGGATAAATGAAGTAGGAATGGGCTTGTCTGGCAGACTGGTTCTTGTTTTTATTTTGGTCAAAGACTTTCCCATTATAGAGAATGCATTTCCCAATCCTTCCATGATTTCTTCATGGTTTCTGCTAGACTCCCTGGCTCTATAAGAGATTTCAGATAAAGCAGAATCCATTTTATTTTTAACATCAATGACTTTTTCTTGGATCTAATCTATTGAATGGACAACATTGTTAGTAGATACTTGAAGATCCATGATTTGTTCTTTTCGAGCATAGTCATTGGTTATATAAATTTGTGTAGCCATCCCTCTCAAGGCAGTGTTAGTCCAATTTAGTTGTTCTTAAACTGACTGGACTCTTTTGTCTATTCCAGATAACTGGGTGGCTTCTTCTGTTAACAGAGGGATAGCTCTAGCTTGTTTAGAGCTATCTTCAAGAATAATCCCTTTAAAGGGTGGAAAAGTTGTATTAGATTCAACAATGCTACCATCCAAACTTTTCCACTTATGTCTAGGAGATTCAAAACTTTCTCCTATCATTTGGACTATGGGATTTTTATCTAAATTCCTCCATTCATAGAAGGAAATCCAGCAATTTTCTTCAGACATATATTGTTTCCATTTATTTGACAGATCTAATTTTTCATTGTTTGGGGTTATTCTGTCAAATTCTTTTGTCTCGGGATTTGTAAACAAATCCCAGTTTATCATTTTCTTAATCCATTCTTCAGAAATAGATCCTTTCTGGCATCCTTTCATTAAAGTGTGGAATTTGTGGATTTCATCCACAGAAGGTCTTTGAATATGTTTTGGCAAAGGATTTGTAAACCTACAGTCAGGAATGACTGTGTCACATTGTTCTGTATATCCTAGGCCATATCTAGGAGTAGCAGGGGGTCTCATACCCTTATAGATATCTTTTATTCTCGGATCTAGAGACTCAATGGAAGGCATGTAATGGATCATGAAACAGGAAGTATGGTCTGAAGTAGAAAGAGATGATTCTACGGTATTATGTACAGATCTAAGACACTCAGATGAATCCATAGAAGTATTAAGACTTTACTATCTTTGCACAGAAAAGCAAGGCGTTTAGTCTTATGTCTTCTCGTAAGAAGATTAGACAGGCTCCTGGTCGATTGCTCGGGCAAAGACTAGTAAAACCAAGATACAAAATATGGACTAAAAATTTGTATACACAAACTGTAAAACAGATGATCATGGAAATGTCTGAAGTTGTATGGGTCCCAATGCTGAGTGTAGATTTCTCGGACTAATTCATGATCAATATTATATGATCTTCCTTGATGTAATAAGAATTTAGTCCTTATGATCCATGGATGTTTTTCTTGGATGAACATCATTTTGTATTCTTCTTCAGAAAATAAGTCAGAAATGGTATTTAATTCTCTGTTATGAAAGAGAAACATGATTCCCACTTCAGAAACATCTGGATTTATCCCAACTGGATTTAGGCCAAACTGATGCCACCATTCCATTAACCAATCTGGTTCTGGCCAATTTCTGAAACTATGTGCAAATTTGACCATGCAGTAATAATACTTATATCTATCTGTCCAGAGATAGATATTAAACCACATTGCTTTATACTGCTGATAATTTATACCAAATAAGTTTTCATTTGGATCATTATTTGGCCAGTCTTGGATAGTTCTCATTCTGTTGATTTGGAAAAAGTCATATGCAGGAGTATTAACCCAGCTGCTTGTTGGATGATCATAATATTGTCTGTCTACAACCCTTAGTCTACTTAGGTCTCCTATTTCAATCAATTTTTCTCTAGATGAAATAGTGATAGGCTGATGCATTCTCCCAAGAACATGCTGAGGGGGGAGTACATTTATATTTGTGTTTCTTGAGAAGCCTGGTAATCCCAACTCAATTTTCTAAAACACATTGGTTTTGTAAAGAGATTATATTTATATTTCAGATTAAGAAGGTGATTGAATAGGAATTTATTCAAACATTAAGTACTCAATCCAAGTCACTGTTATTTGATTGTTTTCACAATGCTCGAAGTTGGGATGGTGGAATCACTAGACTTGAATGACTCCTATAAACCTATGTGAAATAATATGTAAACGTTAAGATGACCAGAAAAAATGAGAAGAACAAGAGCAATAACCACAAGGATTATCCCTTTGAAATGTTGCTTGTACAATAGATTTAGATTCAATGCAATACAAAAATAATGGGTGGGAAAAATGATCATATTGTCCAATCATCAATTTCCATGATTTTCAAAACTTAAGATATATGCCAGAAATATCCCTGAAATCTTCCCATAACATCCCAAAAATCTCCCTAAAACATCTTTGAAATATTCCTGGAACATCTTGGAAATAGTCAGAGAGTCCCTGAATCTCTAATGGAATCCCCAACAATTTGGGGACATTTCCTAAGAATCCCCAAGTCCTGAAACCGAGAGGACAAGGCTCCTTAACAAATCATAATGCAAAGGTGCAAATTAGTGGATCAATCAATAAACGAAATTATCTCAATTTAGCTACAAGTATGAAATCAATAAATGAAATTATCTCAATTTAACTACAAGTATGAATACACTCACCTTTTCATGCATGCAGAAGATCAAATAAGTATATCCATGCAAGAACTTCAATTATGCAACCAATATAACATGTTGATTTCATAAGCCTCTGATGATATGTTAAAAATATGAAGATAAATTGATTGGAAGGAAGGTTTCATTCAAAATCACCAAAGTAATTTGGAAACATAACTTTGCATGCTTCAAATCCTATAATTGCCCCTCCAATTGTGAGACTTAAGGATTCCAAATTGTGAGACTCAAGGATTTTGGATAACCCTGTGATCTATATGTGTTGTAGCGTTATACCCAATTTTTGATATCTCCTCGTTTCTACCTATTTATGGGATCCCACATAGCCAAAAAAAAAAAAAAAAAAAAAAACTTCCTTAATCATATATAGTGTTCGTTTAACCAACGCAACCAAAATCCAAACCTAACCTAATTTTTCTATCAAACTATGCTAGAATTGGAGCTTCAATTCAAAAACAGTGATTTAGCTATTTTAACACCAACTAAAATGATATCGTAGAACTAAACCCATGTACAAATGAATTAAGTAGTTATGAAATAGTTATTAAACTGAGATATGTAATAGTGTAATACCCCATTTCGCCTTGCCTTGTTTTGTATATGGTATGGATGTTTATTGCCTTTTCTATGGCTTGGAAACTGATGAACTCTATGCATTGTTTGGACATTTGACACGCATACACATGATTTGTGTGATTGTTCTTTAATGATGAAAAGTTATTTGTATTCTTTTGTGGAATTTATTAGAGTGCATAAAAATGATGTTGTGGAATTTATTAGAGTGCATAAGAATGATGTTGTTGTGATTACTTATGTGATGATGCAATGATGTGATAGTAAATCACCACTAATGAGCTATGGTAAGTTCGTTGGATCTATAGGATTCTTGATAAAAATGATTGATGTTGAGCTAGGTTAATGATCACAATGCTTGATTAACCATTAGAGTGAGAAAAACTCATTAATATGTATATATGAACATTGTAAGGTTGTGGAAGCTTTACTATATGATGGCAAGACACTATTTTGTGAACATTGTGAATCATGGTAGCATTAACATAGATCTCATGTGATAATCCTAATTGTGTTATGTTGTGTTATATATTTGTATGCATGTTTTGCAATATCTTTTCACTAATCTTAATGACGCAGATACCTTATAATCTAAAAGAATAAATAAGTCTAGGAAAACTCCAAGTTGGGACACTCACATTGAGACCCAAGGAGGATAACTTGTGATATGCATGTCATTGATCTATTTTGTATTTGTATGTTCATGCATGCACAAGACACAAAGACAAAGACTTACTAGATCGCCAAAATATGGATATGAGACATGACAAGGAGGCTTTCATTATGTTGTGTTAGATAAAGTAGAGGTGATTTTGCTTGCCTATTGAGTGTCAAGATAGAGGTGCAAAGTAGTTTGATGCAACTTCCCTCTGGTGGCACAAAACACTATGGATTTTTGGGGCTCTGGGGGTGACATCAACCCCTTTCCTATCCACAAACTGCTAGACAATCAAATCTAGTTTGTGATTTTATGTGACAAACGAGCCTTACCCCCTACACAATCGAATCTCCACAGCTTGTCTTTCCCTCCTCCATGCAACAATTGGCATTCGTCTAGGACTTGGAGTGGTGTAAAAAGAGTCCCATAACCTATTCCTTCATGTTATTATTGTCAACGAGGTTAATGAGGATGGATTTGTTCTCATTGTGGCTTTAAATATTATTAATGATGGTGGTTCAAGGCCAACAATTGCACTATTTTTAAATTGGAAGAGCCTTAGTTATTGGGTAAGGCATGGGAGTGTTTATAGAGAGGGGACACTCTCATTTACAAAGTCTTCCACAAACCAAAAAAGGGAAGAAAATAAATATAAATACTAAAAGGAAGAGGAGGAAAACAAGGAAGGGGAACAGAGTGGATGGGGAGAAAGAAAGAAGCAATTCTAGCAATCTTGTTGGGTAAAACTGTAGAGTCAAAACATAGATGACAGTAAAGAATGAAAAGAGACTAGAACTTTGGAGAAGAACACAATTCCAACTTGAGACACTGGGTAGAATTGTGGAGAAGTGAAGTAACCAGAGAAGGTGAAAAACTTGGTTCCAATAGTAGTGTTGGCTAAAACTAGTTCTTGGAAAGAAAGAAATGTAGTGTCAATGTCTCTACTATGTAGAACTATAAAGTGACAACAAAACAATGTTGGCTCTTGGAGAAGAAACAATAAAAAAAGGGGAACTTGTAGCACTTTAGGAAAATAAAGTAAATTGCTCCCTAAATTTGATAGGGAAATTAGTTGTGAGTTTTGTGTGTTCAGTGTGAGCCCAACTAAGACTTAGATTTGTGGGTAACCTGTGAAATAGGGCTTGGCCCTCTTGTTGTTGTTGTTTAATTGTTGTATCAACAAAATCCCTTTGATGTTGCATGCACAATTAATTCCATTTGGATGTTATTGATAAGAAGAAAACTTCATGTTTCATTGCTTCATGTGTACATGATTGAGTTTGTTTGAGTTTCGCATGCATTGTGATGTGGTTGATGATGTGGTGGCAGGAAAGGGTACACCCCTCTAAGAGTAGAAGTGGTATGCATACTCTTGAGTGCTTTAGTCATGGAAGGTAACATATGTCAGGGTTATGATCCAAAGTGCACAATAAGGATTTGGATTCTTTACTCTCTTGCAAATAAACCTTCCAAAATCTAGACTCTTTACTCTCTTTCAAATAAACCTTCCAAAATCCAAACTAAGTTGAAGAAACTAAAGGTGAACCCATAATGGTATTACTTTCTATGAAAAATTCCTCTTTTAGTGACCATTTTGAATGTCATTTATAATTAAACAAATTATTTATTTTATGAAAATAAATATTTAGGAAAAATACTTATTTTACCAAAAGTGGCAAAACCTATCATAACTTGTTGATCAACTCGTAGTGAAGATAGCCATCAACTCTTAGTGAAGATAGTCATCATTGGTTGCTATCCACGAATACATGTTGACGTGTCACTTTTATTCAAGGAAAACCATTGGAATACGTATTCAACCATTGTAATTGTTCCTCTAGTCGAGGATAACTACAACTTTTGTGTTTTTAATAAATTTTCCTACAAATGTTTTCATTGTTAATTTGGTATTAATATGTGAGTTGTTGAGAAAAATATGTATATAACTATAACCCAAATTTTGCACTAATAGAAAAGGGATGTTATGATTAAATTGAAAATTTTATTAAAAGCTTGATAACTAACTTCTTCCCATAGCAAAGGTAAAACTATTTCTTAAGCTTATGAAAAATTGTCATGGGTTATGTTGCTTTAAAACAAAAGACAAGGTTTTCCAAACTATAATAATGATTCTCTTTTATGACGATACTACTTTTTTTCACATGAGCAGTAATTTTCACACTTAATAATTGCTACAAGGAAATGACAAGTTATATTAGGCATACTATTCTAATTTGCACTATGATGATACTACTTTCTTTCACATTTGTACTATGATGATACTACTTTCTTTCACATTTGTACTATGATGATACTACTTTCTTTCACGTGGGTAGTAATTTTCATACTTAATAATTGCTACAAGGAAACGACAAGTTATAATTCAAGTTCTTTAAATTTCATGATTTATAGTGTGATCATGGCATACAGTGTAGAAAGATTCACTAACTCATGATGATCACACTTTTTTTTATAGACCATCAATCTACTAAATTTATATTTGTTTACTTCCTAAAATTAGGAAGAGAAATGACTAGAAACTAACTCTTTGCATATGTTCTGAAAGAGAAGAAATGATAGTTAATTGGTTTCATTCTCATATCATTTTCATGATCAATATAATTGTTAGTCATTGTCGCTAGACAAGAGACTTTTGTTTTCAATTTTTCCTATTATTTATATCCATACACATTATTTGAAAAATCAATTTTTCCCTAATTAAAGTTTCAACAAAGTTTTAGAAAATATTTCTTGAACCTTTTTTTTAAATTAAAATTTTTCTGAAATATCACATCATAATGTGTGAATGTGTAGCAGCGTTAATATGCTTCTTGACTTCTTTATCTTTTGTCTCTTTAAATTTTTAGAGGGATGACTGCTCACCGTCAATAGGGTTTGCTTCAAAGAGTTTAGTAGGTTCTATTTTCAAGAGTTTTTCCCTAAACAAAATCTTTATCAACCTTGCATCTCAATCATTTTCACATATAGCTCCTACATTTTGCATATCTTTGCTACTTGAATCTTCAACACTTATTTGGTATAAGGAACATTACCCACCAAAGGATTAGTGCATTAATACCACTCATTGGTAGAGAACTCTAGGTTTAGAAACATCACCATCCATGTTGTCGTGTCTCTACAAACCAAGCAACTAGTGCAGTATAGGGATTTTATGGTAAATGTAATAAGTTTTGTTTATGAATTGAGTAGAAACTTGTTATTCATTTAATTTGTGGGACAAGGCTTCAATCTATGGTGTTTGTTAAAAATTGTAAAGATAAATGGAGGCATTATGTTAATTGTGTTGTTTCTTTTTGGATTGTTTTAGATTTTTTGGAATTGCAATAATTTGAGGAATATTTCTTCTATGATAAACAATGTTGATTATGTTGTTTCTTCTAGGATTGTTTTAGATTTTTTGGAATTGCAATAATTTGGGGTATATTTCTTCCATGAATGTTTTAGGTTTTCCAAGAATTATAGTGATTTGAGATGTGTGATTAAGCTAATGTAAAGAGTAAACGATCAAAGTATTTTATGTGTAGGTTGGTGGAGAAGACTCAAATAAGGATCAAGCTAACATGAAGCATGTAAAGTTGCAATGTTTAACACAAAATTTAAGAACCTTCTCCCTTAATTTACAGCAATTATTATTTACTAATATGTGGAGGAAAATGCATCATGTGTCTACATTTATTTTCTTTAGTACTAAGTTTGATATCATATTTGTGTTAATTATTTTATTAACTTTTGGCAAACAATGCAACATTGTTGTAAAGACCTTGTAATGTTAAAAAGAGTTTATGTGCATTGCATTTCTTATTTTAATTGCCAAATTCCTAGGCATTTCTTATTTTAATGGCCAAATTCCTTTCATAGGCCATTGAGTCAAGTTCCTTCAAAGTTTCATATTTTGCCCCTTTCAATATTGTTATATACAATTGAATTCAACATTAAAATGCTCAAAAAAGACATAGTAAGTTGTTTTACCTGAAACTCTCTTTCTATATCACTCAAACCAAAAAAATATATTTCTTTTTAGAGAAGTTTGACAAAAGCATTTTTAAGGTCTCTATTATTTAAATAAGCCCATAGACCCATGCTTATAATAATATGGTCCTCCAAACTAGGTGCATCTGCATTGTTACAAAGTTAAGTGCAAAATTTGAATGGGTAAACTTGAAATTTCTTAACTGCAATGTTACAAATATAATTGGAAGGCAATCATTGACATTATTGTTTATAGATAAGTTCTCATGCTGGAATATTTGAATTGCCCGTGCCAGAAAAGCTCAAGAAACATCCCTTATTGATATCACACAATCCAGTTGTTCGTTTAACCCCTGTATTCATCTCGTCTCTTATTAACCAGGGTGCACCGTGTTCCCAAAAGCTTCCTGTCGTCTACAGATTCTCATATCATCACCACACTCCAGTTGCGCATCTACAATAATTCTCATATCATCACCACACTCTCCTCCACGGATTGTCATATCATCTTCTTGAGGCCTTTATATAGAGAATGTTATCATAAGAATTAAAAGCAGTATTAATAATTTACAGGCATGTTGGTCAAGAATTTGTTTTGAAATCTCTTAAATTAGGTATTCTAAGTCATTAATTCTGAACTGATATTGGCATATATTGGCTCAATGCAAGCAACTCCCATTAATATCATGTATGGGTAGAAGATTCTAAAGTGGCCTGGATTGATTGAGAAGTCCCAGAAATTAATGGCTGTAAAATTAAAATTCAGATCACTAACGCAAAGACAGCGAGACAATGTTACTAATTAATGATGGATATGTTTGTTTTTTGTTTTGTATTCAAGATCTTCTATCCCTGATGCAATGTACTTCTTTTACTGATGCTATGTACTTTTTACCAATTGGATTTGTGAAGCAAATTATGAAATTCACATTCTAGCAATGCACATTGCAAATGTATAAAGCAACTCCCATCAACATTATTGTAGGATATCATGTATGGAATCTGGATAGAAGGCTCTGAAGTGGCCTGGATTGATTGAGAAGTCCTAGAAATGAATGACTGGAAAACCAAAATTCAGATCACTAACTGAAAGACGGTGAGACAACGTTACTAAGTATGATAATGAACATGTTTGCTTTGTCTTCTGTATTAAAGATCTTCTGTCACTGATGCAATGTACTTCTTTTATTGATGCTATGTACTTTTATCAATTGGACTTGTGAAGCAAATTATGAAATTCATGTTCCAACAATACCAATTGCCAATGTATAACACTTTGCATAGACCAAAGATGTTGACTTTCCTATTTATGTTGTAATTTGTCATCGTTAGATGAGTTGCCCGGCCAAAAGGATAGGTCATCTATTTTGCAGTGCACAATGTTATATAGCTCATAACAGTGGCTATCAAATATATTAAATTTATGAATATACGATTTGTCTCCATTGAAATTCTACAAGTATTTTTGATATTTGATTATTATCCCACGAATAGAAAACATGTTATAAGTGGGGTTTAATAAGTGGGATTTGAACATAAGTGGGACAATAACAATTTTTCCTCTTAACTTCCTAAGCTAAAACATAATACTTTATAGCTAATTTTTTAATGAACTTAATGCAATTCATGTAATTGTTTTAGTTTCTTTGACTATCTATTGAGCATCGTGCAGAAACTTTTTGAATGGTTTGATCAGGTTTTGATTTGTTATTGTTTGATATTAGTATTACAGAGTTTAAACTTTATCTAAAACAGAATGAAGAGCTATATACAAGTTATTAAGCAACAATGAGCATTCTCTGGTATTTCAGAGACATATACTGGGAGCATACTAATTGCCATCAATCCTTTTAGAAGACTTCCTCATTCGTATGAGCCAAATGATGGAACAATACAAAGGGGCTACATTTGGCCCATGTTTTTGCTATGGCGGATGGCTACATATAGGTACACTATTGTGATTCTCCTTGATCAAGTGATGTTTTACCTCGGGAAAAGATTGTTAATGTAGCTAACTGAGAATTTTTGTAAATACAAGGTAGTGATCAATGAGAGAATTAGTCAAGGCATTTTAGTCAGTGGATCAGGTAAAATAGAATCCACCAAAATGCTTATGCGCTATCTTGTTTACATGAGGTGGTCAGTGGAACAGCAAGTGCTAGAAGTAGGAAACAACTGTATTTATGTTTTTGAATGGAGATCTATTTATGTTTTTGAAAGCCGGTGGAAGAGCGAGTGCTAGAAGTAAGAAACAATTGTATTATGTCTTTCAATGGAGACATTTATGTTTTCGAATGGAAGCCAAGTATTATGTCTTTGAATGGAGACATTTATGTTTTTGAATGGAAGCCAAAGAAATATAGAAAATGATTCATTGATAAATGATCTTAGAATGTTAGGATTTTTGTGGTGTTTCTAAATGATAATTAAGTTCAATGCTCTTAGAATGTTAGGATTTTTGTGGTGTTTCTAAATGATAATTAAGTTGCTACATATGACTTTTCTCCTTATGTGGTTTTCTATCAAATCTTGTTATTGAAACCTTTGGCAATGCAAAAATTGTCAGAAATAACAATTCACTAACAATTCAAGGTGAAGGATTTTTTGTATTTCAGTATAGACTAGCATGCAACTTATCCAAGGATTTGACTTGTCAATTAAATTAGTCATCAAATATAAAAAATTTAATGTTTTAAAACACTGATTTGATTCAGGGATCTCATGGGTAAGATAATCGAGATATATCAATGGGCATCAAATCAGGGATATATCTCCCACATGGCGGGCCAACTGCCAATCCCATGAAACTAAGGTAAGATATTGGAATTTTTCTAAGTGTTAAGATATCGCGGAGCGAGGAGAGGATCGGATCTGTGGTAAGGAAATCACACTAATTCGCGGACCTGTGAACCCACGATGGAGTTTTGGAGTTTGAATAAGTACCAAGACTCCGAGTGTGAAGGGTATGGCAGAGGAGAAGTGTAACATTCTGTGGGCCTGCAAACCCATAGAGAAGTTCAAAATTTTGGCTAATTGTTGAAGCATCGCAGAGGTGATGAAGCATAAAGAAATGACCCCAAACCCGTGATAAGGCAAAAAATTTCTAAGTATGGAAACATACAAGAAGAGTGGTGAAAGACTTAATACATTTATGGGTCCACTTGGATGTGAAATAAAGGTGGTAGAATGGGTAATGAACCCACGAAAAACTTCTGAAAATTTTCTAAGTATGAATGAAGTGTTTTAACGATTGATATTAAATCTAGAGGGATGGTCAGATGATGGATGAGCATCAAAGCTATGTTGTTTGAAGCTAATGGACACTTCTTTCTTTGCCGTGCCATCAAAAATTTTCTACTCAAAATTCAGAATCGAGCATGAGAACAGTGGTGGGAAATGTCGTGGACAAAGGAGTCTGTGTATTCACTTAGAAATGTAAAAAGGAAATATTAAGAATTCATAAGAAAACAAAATAAATTATTTATGGTGAAATTTTGACGAACAAAATGTTGCATAAAATGGTGGATTTGTTAAATTTTTGTAATCTTATAAATCTTGTTGCATGCACATTTTGCAGAACCAAGAAAATAATTTGAAGTAAGAGGAATTCAACAGAAAGATCAATAAACCAAGACATGGATGAGGCCCAAGAAACTTACAATTATGAATATCAAGGAAAAATATTTGGTATGAGTGTGGGTGTTGCAATAACATAATCCAATGGGGCCGCATGAAGAAGGCAAAGATGAGAGCATGAATTTGATAGAGACTATAAAGAGCATGCAAAGAGACATGCAAAGTTATAACACTGATATTGAAAGATTTATGAAGGCTAAAGAACAACAAGATGGCTTCAACACCAAGATGTTGCATAGCTTATATAGAATTGTTAGAATTATAAAAGTAATGAAGGACAAAGATTTCTTTTTATAAATTTCAGTTAGGAAGGCAGCTAGATCACAGTGAGAGCTACTGAACTTAGGAAGAATAGTCAAAAAGCAAATATACACAAAGTTTAGACCTGAACTAAACTCAACCAGTGTACTATTTCTTGATTAGCAAATCATTAGAATATCTAGACAGTAACCAATGTTAACACAGACTTCATTTATCACTGGATTTGATGCTAAGTAGCTCAAGATTAGATCTAAGTAAAAGATATCTGATACAGATCTGAAATAATAGATCCAAACTAGAAATAGATCTAAGCCGGGTTAAATAGATCTAAATAATAATGACTAAAAAACTCAACAGCAATATTCAGATCTGATAATCTATAATAATTAATGCTGATACATAAATCTAGTTAAATCAAACAATACAGAACTCACAACAAAAAATCCAGATCTGAAGATAAAGAATAGGTAGCTTACCTTGTCCTGAAACCTTACCTCTGAAGAAGTCACAGTCAACACAAAAGATGCAGAACCATTTGTAATAAAAATATAATTTAAAACAAAATAATATTAAATATAACATGTTTAAATTAAATAATTTAAACATGTTATAATTAAC